>SNQJ01S0020698.1:69499-102351 GCA_010110895.2 Picea sitchensis | reverse complement strand
ATTTTAAAAAAAACTTGAATTTCATCGAATCTCAAGTAGTAGCAAATTTACTCAGCTACGCAAATATTTTTGTTAGTTTCTAAAATAAATGTCATGATTCCTTTTTTTTTAAACTTAAAAATATAATTAAAAAACAATCATACATCTGTGTGTTTTTTTGTTATTTTCTAAAATAAATGTCATGATTCCTTTTTTTAACTTAAAAATATAATTAAAAAACATTCCATATAATTAAAAAGCAATCCATACATCTGTGTGTTTTCAGTGTGTACATTTTTGGATCTGTGTGTTTTCAGTGTTTACATTTTTGGGTCAAATCTGAAGTTTAAAATATTTATATTTCTTCTTCGTTTAGATGTATTAAGTTGTAACAAAATTCTTTTAATGTTCTTTACCAAGCTTAATGGCAAATTCTATCATAATTTTTTTTGCAGTCGAACCTTTTTTTAATTTTATTACCCTCAAATTCTGGCAAATTCTATCATAAATTTTTCTGCAGTCAAACCTTTTTTTTAATTTTATTACCCTCAAATTCGAAGAGGAACACAAACTAGGACATATATTGGTACTTTACATTATTAAAACACTCTTTGGATTCTCATCATGCACTTTTACTCCTTGCATATTACTTGAATAACTTTTGCACTTCATCGAATAAATTGATTCCTCACTTTGATTGTTTAAAAATCATTTCTGCAAAACTCTTGTTGTTTGTGTTTGTCACAATTCCCCTAGTTATTAGGGCAAATAGTTGGGGTTCCTTACCTTTAATGCAACCAACCCACACACTATTCAACCTCTTTCTCTACATATTGAAGAATAGCAAGGTACTAGCCTTGACCCTAGTCAAATAATGCCAAGAATAAGCACATGTAAGAATACCACAAATATATGGATATCATGACTAGACATGATACCGACGAAGTCAACCACCTTCGATTAATTTGTCTAGGATGATCTCAAAACAATCTATTAAATTTTTATATGGTAGAAAATTGCCAGTGTTGTACAGGGCTTTATTGCACTACGGATTAACTCTGACAAATCCTGAATCTTGGCAGATTTGGTAGCTACCGACCTGGAAAGATGCCCTCTCTCAGAAAATAATTGTTAATCAGAATCAGATGTAGATCTACAATTTGATCCCAAAAGTTCTCTCTGACCACCATCCAATTTCCTTTTTCCTGTCCAAGCACAGAGAATAACTTATGACCACTGAACAGTAACCAGAAGACATTAGAGCCATCTTGTCAAGACACTTCTGGGACCTCTAGACCTCAAGCAGGCTTAAGACTACCTATATCCTGCCCCAACCCATCACCCCACTGCAAGAATAGACTAAGGAACGGCTGAATTTTGCCTTGGAAAAAATGTATAGTAAACCAAGAACTTGAAAAGGCTGTTAACGATGCGTTAACAAAAGCTTGTGTCGGAAAAGGCACTTCTTCTCTGCAATATACAAAATAAGTTTAGTTGACAGGAAATGTCATCCTGCCATCAATGAATACCTAACTACTATCCTAAAAGGGAATGATTCAAACAAAATCAATAAATGGAGCTCAATCTCACTTTGTAATGTTAGTTATGGGATTACTGGGAAAAGTTGTAAGCGAACAAATGGAGACCAATCATGAAAAACAATTTATTATTGAAATGCTTCCAGTTAATTGGCAGGAATTTCACCTGCGGACTTGTGGAACCAATTCTTGGCTAAGTGACCATTGTGAACGATGCATTAACAAAAACTTGCGTCGGAAAAGGCACTTCTCTGCAATATATAAAATAAGCTTAGTTGACAGGAAATGCCATCCTGCCATCAATGCCTATACCTAACTACTATCCTAAAAGGGAATGCTTCAAACAAAATCAATAAATGGAGCTTAACCTCACTTTGTAATGTTAGTTATGGGATTACTGGGAAAAGTCGTATGCAAACAAATAGAGACCAATCATGAAAAACAATTTATTATTGAAATGCTTCCAGTCAATTGGCAGGAATTTCACCTGCGGACTTGTGGAACCAATTCTTGGCTAAGTGACCATTATTGAGGGGAATCTAATCCATCGAAGTCACCCCAGGATTGCACCTAGCCCCAGCCACCGGAAATGGCTCCTTGTGGATGCAATCGGCCTACCAGGGGCGAGCATACCACAAGCAGGATTTGAAATTTGCTGGAAAGGATAATATCTTTTCTTAACCACCCAAGCTAAACCTCATTAACATGGAAGAAAATTTAAAAACCTTGCTGCTTTTATCAGCATGGACACTGAATATTTTATAGTGTCAGAGTAACTGCTGTGGCAGAGGCAGTGCACTCCTCCAATCAGAATAATGACAAAGTAATGTTAATAGAATTTGGAAATAAATGCCGTGTGACAGAGTAGAATGGGACTCTGCCTTAGGTTTGTTAATTAGGAGAGTGGAATGGCACAATGTCCTATGGTCCAACTCCCTCTTGGAAAAAACCAACATTTCGGTCCTGGTCAACAAAACTCAACTCCTCCCTTCCAAACTACTAGAAGAATGAGACAATTTAGACCTCTCTCTCCATACCTCTTTATCCTAGTATCAAATGTATTCTTGAAATTCCTATTTGGTTAAGTTGGGAAGTATGCACTAGGCTGTGCAAGCAAGTTGAATGTCAATTTTGTAAATCAAGTATTCAGAGTTCATTCATACCCTGGAAAGCAAGTTCAGGAAATTATCAAATCACCTCCAGTTACATGTTCTGACACAAGAAGAGATGCTGAAAGAACCAGGTATTCCAATAGTAACTAGATCTATCAAGGTGAGTGCCCAACCTCTCAGTCACGGATTAGCTCTTTGTACAAGACACCTTAAAAAAAGTTCTTCTTGAGTATGCTCAAGTTTGGAAGCGAGCACTAAATTTCTGTTGTCGTGCAAGTGGGCAGAAACTCAATTTTGATAAAATCAAGTATTCAGTTCATCCATACCCTAGAAGGTTGAGTAGAGAAAATTATAAAATCACCTCAAAATGAATGGGATAACTTCACTCACTGGTTCCTTCCAATATAACACAACAAATGTTATTTTTGTAAATATTAGCACATACTCAGATTTACAGAATATCTTTTCAGAATGCATTCCAAAGATAAAATCTGAAAATTATCAGCCAGCTTAAGAAGTTGCAATAAACTTGATATCTCCTTATATTTTATTTAACAGAAATGGAACTCTCAGGCTTTGTTGCAACCATGGCAGGCAATTCTTACGGATGAAGACTCAGACAATGAAATCAGTATAAAAAAAGTTACATTGCAGAAGGACATGGAACAGAAGCATCAAACAGCAAAAGATTATTTCCCATTGAGGGATTGAACCTTTGAGGCCTTTACTGATCTCCAGCCAAAGAAATATTAGGGCCCCACTAGTGTTATAAATTCCAGTACAGGGCTTTTTATGAATTGGGTCCACTACAAGCCCAAGGGGTTAGCTCAACATGTTGTCGCCGATGTTGTTGGGCGTTTGGAAAGTTTCATGTCAGCAGGTACCCGGTTCAACTCCCCCTGGGTTAGGCACACTAATCTCCTCTCTCCACCAATGGGTTTACTAGAGATGTCATCCGCGAATGTAGGAAAGCATCACTTGGGTTTCTCTGCAAGGTTTTCCTCGTAAAAATTTAAAAAAGTTTTGGGTCCACTAGATATCACATATGTTCAACTCAAACATATCACATATATTCAACTCAAAGTTGGGAATATTTAACTAAACAAGGTATTAAAGGAGGATATAATTTCACTACAAATAGCATTGGTATTATTAACACATTACCTACCAAACAATACACCTCGTGAATATTTCAAACTTTCATCTAGACATCAATATAAGAAGCATTTGACAATGCAACCAGATAAGCATAAGCACAAGAAAATGTAACTAATATGGATCCAGATTCGGATTCAGATCCACCAGATTTTTGAAAAGCCAGGATTTGTATACAGCAAGGAAACAAGTACAAAAAAATATTAAAATATTTTTATAATTAAAGAAAGAGTTAAGAATCAAAACCATTCAGGAATCACAACAGTGGAGCTATAAGCTATAACCCAAAAAGAGAGTTCTCATGCATATTATTATTAGCCATCCATGTACCATATATGATAACTGATAATTCGGTAAGTTATAACCATCATTGATAATTGATAATTTTGAAGAACATTTCAGCATGAGCATGAAGCTGGACATAACAGCGTTTTTGTGAGCCACATCCATATCTCCGTATCAACAGTGAATAATGTGGTTTTCTTGAAGGCTATGTCGGGACTAAATAACAGTCCGAGTGAAGTGAGCAACAGCGTAGTACATAAGGATAGATCAGACCTTGACCATAATCATAGATCAAACCTTGAGAGCAGACCTTGATAGATCAGATCTCAAGAGCAGATCTTGACATAAGGATAGATAAGACCTTGACCAGGAATGGGGTTTAGGGTTTTGGGCTTGACCATAATCATATATCAAACCTTGAGAGCAGACCTTGATAAATCAGATCTCAAGAGCAGATCTTGACATAAGGATAGATCAGACCTTGACCAGGAATGGTGTTTAGGGTTTTGGGAGTTTTCCATTAAAAAACCAATTTTTGGGGGGATCGATGGGTCAAAAAAGCACTGGAAGTTTCGGGATCCATTTCAAAGTTCAGGATCCATTTCATTTTCCATGGGATCCATTTCATGGGCTCAGGATCCAATTCCTTCTCCAGGGAAACGGCTTCCATGAAGGATCCTGGGCAGATCTTGGCAGATCCGGATCTGGATCCGTATCAGACCCATGGATCCTACACACAAGGGTGGTAGACCCAGTAACACAGGATTACTGTCATAATGGACTCCCTTATGAGTATTCATGGAATTTTTTGCTACACAAAATGGTAGCATCAAAGACTTAAAGCCAAGGCATCTCCTTGCATATGTGTAAAATATCAAAGCATCATAATAGTAATTTGAATATATACATTCAAGGAGCATGTCCAATAGACCATTTTTTACCCAATATATGATTAAATGATAAAATCTAGAAAATAATGCTACACAAAGCATCGAATGCAACAAATGAATATAATGTTGCTTCAAAACCATGCATGTGTTCTAAAATCAGTACCCAGATGCCTTTGATTGATTCATAACTTCTAATTCCATGTGAAAATGAACACGAAGTCATAACTTTAAATACATTATCATGATAAAAATAATTAAGTACTCCAAAAAGATACATTAATTATGAAAGATGCACTAGAGGATATTATTACATACCATCAAATCTTTTGGGATATCTGATTTTCTTTCCTCAACTGTTGATGTTCTGGACATGCTTAATATCTGAATATAGCATTTCATAAAACAATTATCACTCTTTAGTTACACTCAATCAGACTACATTCTTTTCTAACTTCCTAACACCGACCGTACCTGCAGACATTCTCCTCTAATCATCTCAATAACTATGCAAAAGGTTCATCTTCCTCAGCCAAATCTACGCTGCATAATATTGTTTTGATACTGCTGCCAAAGTTGTTGCTCCTGCATCAATAGCTGTTGTTTCTTAGCCAATTCTGCCATCTGCACATATGAAGGAGGTGGAACAGCTAATGAGGCAGCGAATGGGTCTCCTCCAACTGGAACAGCGACTGGGGCACCTCCCTCTTGTGTGGGTGGAGCAGGTAATGCCAAGAACGAAGCTGCTTGCCGACTAGGAAGAACCACACTACTTGTACTACCAGATTGAAGATACGCATTGTACTGCTGACTAGTTGCAGCTTGATCATACAAACCATCCAAAAGTAAGGGGTCAAAACCTCCAGACATCGTGTTGCTTTGCTTGGAAAGATTGCTTGCCGACTCAACCAAAGCAAGTTCCCAGCCAGCCTTCCCATTTTCAGCTAATGGGGTTTGCCATGCTGAAGTTGTCCCACTTGATTCAGGTCCCTCAGAAGTTGAAAATGTTTCCCACTTGTTTGAGACAGTAGATGTGGCTGAGGAACCAGTGAATAGGGCTAACGCAAATTTGTTTTCCTGCTCTTCAGAAGAAATAGGTGCCTGACTCAGATTTATCAAGTCAGCTTTCTTCTCCTCTTGCTTTGGCAAATTTGGTTCTTCAAATTCTTCCTTGGTGTCATCCCCAGGGGCCGGTAGAGCTTTTATACTATTCATATCCTCAACAGGCTCATCTGCCTTTGGGCCTGGACTTTCTGGCCTCTCTGGTCTGGGCTCTGGGCTCTTGGGTCTGTTATCACGAGAAGATGACCGGCCTCTTAGGAACTCTTCCAGCGTTTCAAGAAGTTTCTCTGAAATCTTCTGCACATCAGGATACTCTGAAGTTCTACAAACTCCAATGTTTTTGCACAAATTGTAAAAGGAAGCAAGCTCATCAATCTGTTTAGCAGCTTTTGAATAAGTTTCAAACGAATTGACACAATCTTGGTACTCCATGTCAAAAAAACCATCCAGCAAAATAGCCAAGCCATCAGTAATGTCTTTGTAAAGCTGAAAGCTCTCCCTCACAATAGAGTAAAGGGCAATCTGAACCAACCTGTTGTTCTTTGCAGCACCTGTTGGACGGCTGGCAAGAAACCGTTCCAACAGCCTTTGCCAATGTGGGATCATATCAAGTATCATTCCAGGCTTCATATCTCGGACTGCAACAGGCCGACTATTCCCCCCCTTTTCCTCATCCTGCTTCTGTTGGCCATCATAATCACCAGAAGAAGATCTGTAACCATTGCTCCGTGAGCCCCCATAACTAGATTCATAATTGTTGGAGCTATATCTGTAGCCATTGCTACCACCATAACGCCCATCGCTATATTCATAGCCACTGGGGGAACTAGATTCGAGATCACTATGTGCCCTGGACCTCTGACCCTTATTAGATCTGTCACCAAATTGACATTTCCCCAAAATAGAGCAATCAAGGCGCTCATCGAGATACAGGGCATATGTGCGTACAAATGCGGAATAGTCCCAAGCATTTGAGTGTGAATCATCTCTAAAATCAGATAGATTGAGCAGGCGTGCACCACGCCTCATTCCCTGAAGAACTTCCCGCTCAAAACTTGGATCACCGTCCTGAAATAACCTGTGAATGAGCATCAGCGCCTTCATTGCCACTATCCAATTGTGTGTTTTGCTGATCCTCTTGGACAGACTGTGGACACAGGCACTAACATAACCCCTGGAATAAGAGGTGAGGTGCAAAATCTCATACACATATTTTTCATCTATAGGTATTTCATCGTGACTTGTTGCCTTTACAATAGCAACATCCAGATCCGGTGCATTATTGCTCGCAACCTTTGCTATACTAATACTCGTCTGGTCCTTTACAGCCCCGAGCGCTTTCCTTAGCTTACTTGGAGCCATTCGCAAATCTCCAAAAGCACAATTAACCTTAACAAAGGTTGGATCTCAAAAACGGCAGTAATTTAACCTCTACAAAAACTAATTTTTTGCCAGCACGGCCTAATCTCCTTACTGCACTTTTCACGGTATAAGTTCCCCAAATATAACGACAATATTTTATGGCTTACGGCAAACTTGCTGATTTCACCGGCCTGAAACACCACCAGCCAAATTTCTCCACCAGAAACGATGTCTGGGGCATCAAAGACACGGATTAAATTAAACCCTGTTATACAGACAGCCGACGTCAAAGGCCACAAATTACCGCCGAATATCCTCCAAAGCTGGGGTTTCAGCTCAATTCAGTTATATCAACTCCCAAATTTCAAAAGTACAAACCTACGTAGCCCAAATAACAGCTAAATCAGAGTAGATCTACAAAAAAACATATGAGAAAGATGACAATTTTCTCCCTAGAAATTTAAACAAACAAAATATCTACAATATTTACAAAATGCAACAAAATCAATTATCAAAGACCAGAATACGGATCTCCACTAAAAAAGATAAAATCTTCACTAAATAGACCTAAGCATTGCACATCTATAGATACAAAAACAGAGCTTCAATCTCGAAAATGAAGATCAAATCGCCGGATCTAAGATTTGAGCTAACTTTTCCTCCAAAATATAAATCAAACAGCCCGACTTTCAAAAGCTTTACAGGATCTCCGAAAAATACCTGGACAACGGCTGATGTAAATGGATCCTTTGACGCCGGTTCGAATCCTCCTCTCGCCAATCTCCGGCCAAGCTATAAACTATAGAAAATCCTCTTCTTCAAAAAACTAGTCCACATTATATTGCGGTAGAGGAAGAACTTTGATTAAATATTTTGACAGCCATGGACGGAGACTGCCAACCTACAGACCACGAAATCCATCCATAGCAACAACGAAAAATGCTTGGGATCCACTTCCGGGACAAATGTGCTCGATTTTGATGAATTTTGGAGTCCGTCTTTATTTTTCGGGATGAAATTTGAACCGTCCAATCTCGAAACATCCGGCGGTTCAAACGCTTTATTTTTTTTAATTACATGGATGTACATCCTGGTCGTTTGGCCACGTGGCAACTAGCGTGGTATTTATTCAGTGATTATTTGCCACGTGGCATCGAGTATGGCGCTATTCTGTAAAATGGACGGCAAAGTCTATGGGAAGACTTGATCAAAAGGGAGGGAAGTCAGAAGTTGCCGGATCTTGCTTAGTCGGTGTTGTTAATTAAGTTGCCGGATCTTGCTTAGTGGGTGTTGTTAATTAAGGATTATTAAGTTATAAATTAAATAAATTTTATCAGTACGTTTAAATTCATTATCTAATAATACTTAAACGGATAAACATGTGATAAACATTATGAAAGTTTCATGATTTCTCTTTTCAAAATAAATCGTTGTTTAAAAATCTATTTACAATATGGAAATTTTCAAAATAATAAATTGTTGTTTAAAAATCCATTTATAATTTCGAAATTTTCAAAATAATGAAAATTTACATTTTATGGTATAATGCTTTAAAACTAACTAAATCAGTGTAGATTTATGCAAGATCAAGAAGATAGGGTAATTTTTTTTCCTCTATTATTTCCAAATCTCAAGTCTTCTTGTGGTCGAAAAACTTTTCTCTGCACTACTATTATAATAGAATGGGTTATTGAAGATATTTTTGTCAAAAAGGTGAAAAGGTCGAAATATATTATCAATGTTTATGGGAAAAAATTGACACATTACTTAATTGGTTCAAAGAATTCTATCACTTTCACGAAGTGGCCATGACGAGCCTTAGACCCACCAAATGGGCAATCTCAACATTTTCCTCTTCTAGAAATCTTAGTCCAACCTATTATTCACCAATGACAATAAATCTTCTCAAGATAGGGACAATGCAATTTATGACAATGTTTTGTACAATATTACAACAAGAAGTTGTTATATGTACAACATAAACGGAAAATGATGTATTTTATCATTGATTCTAAACTACACCAACTCGTTCACAACACCAAAAGAACAGTGTGCAAGGGCAGTCATGGAGTTCTGACATTGAGGAGGCCTTGTAAAGTGGGTGGTCTGTAAACTGCCATAGATATTCCATTGGAATAGTTTGTCACAACAAATTTAATAAAATACTAAAATCTTAATTATTAAGGTTAATTTCTTTTATATTTCTAGAATATTTAGTTACCGATAAAATAGATAAAACAGAAGAAAAATAGAGAGTAGTGAAACACATTCACACCATCCACAAATAAACACAAGATATCACCTGGGAAACCCAATACGGAAGAAAACCCAACTAGAAGGTGAGGCTGCACTGCTCTCTTTTCTCCGGTAAAGAAATGATGCAAGTACAAAGAAAGAGACACTCTTTGTGGAGTTGTCTTTGACCTATGGCATGTATGGTTGCTACAAAATCTTTCTTCATATGTTATGCTCACAGAATACCACTCTCAGATGTTTTGCTCAGCGATGGAACAAGATACAATGCAAAAGAATGGAACCCCTTCTCCTCTTAGTGGGCTGGTATTTAACATACCCTGATAGCCATCTAGGGATAGGTTTTTTACTTTCTCAACCCTCAATTGTAATAGGGTTTTGAACCTTCTAGAATCTTCTTGAAACTACACACGTGGCTAGCCCCATATGCATGAGTAACGGGGGCTGACATGGCATCCTCTCGTACCATGGTGGTCAACACGGTAGGTCAACTTGCAAGAGGCAAAACTTTTGCATACGAGCTCGGATTGACAACGGTTCGCACTGTTGGAAAGGTCTCGATGTGTAGAATAGTGTCACGTGTTCCTACTATTTTGAGAAAGTTCTAACCCCAAAAAATGTCGTTTGATGCCTCAAAATGGCCCTAGAAGGTTCCGGACCCCAATTTTCCAAACTGGCACCTACCACTAAAATGGCCATGCAAGCTTATTCCTCCAATTTTTTCCACTCTGAAAGGATCAAGATAGATGACAAACAATATAATGATCCAGTCTGAATCATACCTCCCCATTTAGGGAGGCTTTTGGTCCGCAAAAGCTTTACTGAATGAGGTGAGAAAATGTTTCCTCTACCTTCTCCCTGGAGTACCATTTTGCTTTGCCTTGAAGTTGTGCTTTCAACCTGATCTGCGAAAGGTCATGCTACCCTTGTCTTGTAGTTTTGGACCGCTTTTCCAAAATTGTGTCTTCTTCCAACTCTGCCTAAGCATCTGGTGCTAGATCCTCTATGGAAGGTAGGACTTGCTCCTCCTCTTGATCCAGCATGGAGGGCTCGTAGAGTTTGAGATTCTCCACATTCACTACTGAGTAAATGCGCATGTATGAGGTTAGATTGAGGCTGTAGGCATTATCTCCCACCTTTTCTACTACCTCAAAAGGACCATACCGAGAGCCTTGATCTTCTTACGAGGACCTTTTCGTCTTTCCTTATTCAATTGTAACCATACTCTGTCTCCCACTTTAAATGTTTTATTTGTTCTGTGTTGCTCATGTCTAGCCTTGTACTTTTCATGTGACTTCTTCAATGTCTCTTGTACTTGTAAATGGATCTGTCTAATCTTCTCAACATTTTTTTTTCTCCTTTAGTGCATCTCCTGCGAGGTCCTCCCTCACTCCTCCTTGTTATCCATATACAACATCTAAGGGTGAAGGTGGAAAATATCCAAAGCAAGTTTCAAAAGGCGACTTACCAGTAGAAGTGTGTGTTGCTCTGTTATAAGAGTGTTGTATATAGATCAAATTTTCATCTTAGTTATTCGGATTCTTCTAATTGTAACCCCTCAAAAGTTGCACCAAAGTCTTGTTGACTAATTTTGTTCACCCATCTGTCTGTGGAAAGAATGTTGTAGACCTCTTCAACTTAATATCCATCTTCTCCCACAATGTAGTCTAAAATGCACTGAGAAATCTGGTATCCCTATCTAAGATGATGCTCCTTGGTAACCCAAAGTGCACCCAGACATGTTCAAAGAACTTATTTGTTGTTGCTTGTCCAATGATGGTCTTTTTACAAGGCATAAGAATGCACATTTTGTTGAACTTGTCAACTACCACAAATAGATAGCCATGTCCCTTCCTGGTTGTTGGTAAACCTCCCACAAAATCCATGGAAATGCTTTCCCAAGGTCGAGTGGGTATAGGTAAGGGATGGTATAGACCTTACTTCCTGTTGTTGGGCTTGCTGGTACAGCAAAATATACATCTTCTAATAGACCGTTCTACATCGTCTTGCATTATGGGCCAATACACATATCTATGTAAGTTGGCAATTGTCTTCCCAACACCAAAATGCCATGCAACCTTGGAGGTGTGAGCCTCTCTGATAAGTTGCAATCATTCACCTTTAGGAACACGGAGCTTGTCGAGCTTGTAGAGTAAACCATTCTAGAAATGATAGTCAACCTTTCCATCACCTTCTTCTATATGAATTTGGCCTTGTAGCTGCTAAAACACCTCCTTGGAGTCCTCATCTTTTGTGTATGCCTCTTTGTATGCATCATGAGTAAAAGGATCCATGTGCATCAGAGTTCCCAAAGCTGTAATCTTGGATGTGGGTGGTCATGAAAGCATGTTTTCCAACTTGTTTTTGCTACCCTTATTATACTTTATGACTAAATGATTTTTTTGTTAAAAAACCATCCACTTGTAATGTCTAGTTTGTTGTAGTTTACTCTGGGCCTGCAAATACTGTAGTGGTTGGTGATCTATGTGGATTATGGTCTCCTTTCCCATCAGATAATGTTTCCACTTTTTGACATCTTGTACCAAGGCATAGAGCTCCTTGTCATAAGTAGGGTAGTTGAGAATTGCCCCATGAAATACTTCAGAATGATAACAGACAGGCCTCCCTCCCTCCATCGGTACTGCTCCCATGGCATACCCACTTCCATATGTCTCCACTTCAAAAGGCTTCTACAATTTTGGTAGCATGAGCATTGTTGCTTGACTAATATTTCTTTTAAGATCATCAAAGGCCTTCTGTTGATTCTTTCCCCACAGGAAACTCTTACCACTAGTTGTTATGGCGTGGAGTGGTGCAACTACTGCTAAAAATGAAGCTATGAACTTCTGCAAATATTGTGTTGCCCCAACAAAACTCCCAACTTCAATGAAATTTATAGGAATTAGCCATTTCATGATGGCCTCCATTTTTGCGAGATCTATCTTGAGCTCCCCTCCACTGATCACATACCCCAAATACACAAAACATCGTCGAGCAAACTTGCATTTATTGAGATTTGCCAGCAATTGGTGATTTTTCAGAGTCTCTAACACCTGCATAAGTTGTGACATATTCCCCTCCCAAGTAGCACTATAAACCAATATATCATCCAAATAGACAATAACAAATGAATCTAGATAAGAGCGTAAAACATCATCATTAGTCTCATAAATGTAGTCGGTGCATTGCATAAACTGAATAGCATAACCAACCACTCATACAAACCTTGCCTTGTCTCGAAGGCAGTTTTCCATGTATCTTCTTCTTTGATTCATAGCTGGTGATATTTTGATTTCAAATCCATCTTAGTGAAGTACTTGGCATGTTGCAATTGGTGCAATAGATCATCGATCCTTGGCAAGGGGTATCGATTCTTCAATGTAATCTTGTTCAATGCCGTGTAATTGATACACATTCTCCAAGTCCCATCCTTCTTAGGCACAATTATGATGGGTGACCCACAAGGTGAGGTACTTGGTCGAATTACACCTTGCTCCAACAACTGCTGCAATTGCTTCTTCACTTCATTCGCTTCCAGAATGGACTGTCTATACAACCCAATATTCGGTAATGGGGAGTTTGGAAACAATTGTATTTCGTGCTCCACTTCCCTCTTAGGTGGTATCCCTTTAGGCTCCTAGAACACTCCTTTGTATTTTTGTAGCAACTCCTCCAAATGTTGTTTATGCTCTTTAGTACACCCCTTTAGGGATGTCTTCACTCTCATTGACTCATCATTAGACTGATTTTCTCTTAAGAAAACTAAAACATATTTCTTACTGGAACTAATCAACTTCTTGGCTTGATTAGCACTTACCGGTGAGATCTTTGACTTGCCTTTATACGCATTGATGATGTAGGAATTCCCATCCTTGATCAGTTAGTATTGGTTGGCTCTCCTTCTCCTTCTCCTTCTCAGTATTGGTCATCTCCTTCTCTTCCTAGTGATGAAGGCTACTTAGATTCACCTCCTTCTGCACATATGTGCATACAATATTGTCATCCACATCCGAGCTACTTTCAACCAGATTGCTTGAATCTTTGGCTAGAAGGTTCTTTTTCTTTCCTTCCTTCTTGTGGTTCTTTGGGTTTAGCTCTAGATGTAGTTTCCAACATTTTTCCTAGGTGTGTCCATCAATGTTGCAATGATTGTAATGGTTGTTGGGATATTTACTCTGTTGTGCAGTGGCTATTGTCTTCTTATATTTCCCCCCTTTCCACTTCTTCTTCCCCTCCTTGGAATCTTTTTGGTGCTCTTTCTTTTGACCTATCTTTTCCAGGTACAATGCCTGTACACATGCCTCTGTAATGTTCCTGACTTGGCTAGTCTATGAAACATTGCTAATGTGTGTGTAGGATCAAAGGTTTATAGCATATAAATGATCATAAAAATAATAAACGTGACAAAGGACTGCAAAGTTTGTATCATGATATCTTTGTGGATTACAAAATGGTCGAATGCGGCTGAATAAATTGACAATACTCGACTAGATCAACATACAAAGGATCTTAACCAGAATACAAATAAGCAACTGCGGTAGAATTAAAAAACAACACTCGGCTAGATCAAAAGACAAAAGGATCTTAGCCAGAATACAAATAAGCAACTAAAAGATAATACCCGGAATATGGGAGCACTACAAAATCAATGAAGAATGATGGAAGACCTGGATGATCTTCCTGGTGACTAGGGTGTGTCTTTCAACACTTAAATCAACCAACTGGTGTCTTCCTCCTGGAATACACTGAACTATCTCTCCTGAGATGCGCCTCTTCTCCTCAATGACAAGTCATAATCTGCATAAGCACAATGTTGAATTAGGTCCATGATCCTTCCTTTATAGCTTTCCAAAACCCTAAATCGTATTTGAAACCCTAATTCCTTTGTGACTTCAAAACCTAAATCATTATTTGAAACCCTAATTCATTGTTGACTTCTATTTTTAGCTCATAATGACTTAAAGGCTTTTAACCCTTTTGGCTCATAATGACTTAAAAGCGCTTTTAACCCTTTTTAGCTCAATGTCACTTTAGAATTATAACACCTCGTGGTAGGTGACCTCAAGTAACCCTATTTACCCCTCTTTGCCCTAGCTATAATTACAACTTGAGCCGGTTTGAACCATTAAGCCTCCTCTGATCTGTTGGGGAAAGGGACATTACAGTCCTCCTTCCCAAAATTGCTTGTCTCAGCAATACCAATCAGTCTTTGCAACACACCTTAAGCTCTCCCAAATGGCGTTCTCTCTTGGAAGTCCTCTCCATATGATCAAACACTTTTGATGACCCTGCTCCTTAGTTTTTTCTCCTGGAACTCCAAAAACTCCTCCAAAACTAACTCCAATTTGTCCCTCCTCATCCAATGGGAAGCTCCTCTAATGTGCTAATGAATTGCCCTTTGCCTTTTTAGAGCCAAGACCGTGGAATTTCGCGATTATGAATCTTTCTCCCCTTTGGAAGCTCTAGCTCATAAGAAACCTCTCCTACTCGGCGTATGATCCTGTAATGACCATAAAATCTGGGTTTGAGCTACTCATTACTCTTCTTCAGAGAAGACTATCTATAGGGTTGGAGTCTCAGAAACCCGTCTCCAACCTAAAAGTTGCACTCTATCTTGTGCATGTCCACACTCATCTTATGTCGGTTCTGTGTCGTCTAGAGGTTCTCTTCCCGAAACCAACGAGAATCTCCGACTCTCTATGATCCAGTCGTTGGCCTTGGGAGCTCTGCTCTACCCAAAGACCAAGTCTACCAAAATGGGAGCATAATATCCATTACAATGCTTTCCGGAAGGGGTGTACCACCACCTTCCACATGTCCATTGTGGAAGGTGGTGTTGTAGTAATTTTCTCCTAATTGTAACCACTTTACCTATGTTCTTTGTTGTCCTCCTACATGGTTCCTCAAATGCCCTTCAACCCAATTGTTGATAATCTCGGTCTGCCCATATGTCAGAGGGTGATGGCTGGTGCCAATATTAATCGCTCTGTCCTAGCAGAAACAACTCTCTCTATGAACCTCACACATCCCTGTCTCAACGATGCTTCTTGACAACCCATGAAGTCGAAAGACCTCCCTGAAGCTTCGGCTACGGTAGCGTTATGCGCTCTGTTGTTATGGCATAGAAGTGAGCAAACTTGGTCCAATTTGTCGACCACTACATAGATCCAATCCTTACCCTGGACCTTGGTAGGCCTGTGATGAAGTCCATAGATATAATCTCCCATTTCTGCTTTGGAATGGGGAGTGGCTGAAGTACCCCTGCTAGAAGAGCATGCTCTGACTTCTTCTACTGGCAAGTCACACACTCCTTGGCGTGTCTCATAACGTCTTGGTTGAGGCCCTTCCGTGAGAACCTCTCCTTGATCTATCTATAGTTTTTGAAAAAACCTTGATGGCCTACTAGAGGTAAATCATGAGAGCTGGTGGTTCTTCTTCTTAAGCCACAGTCGGCACCAAGTAGACTCTATCCTTGTAAAATGACATCGTCAATGACCCTATACGGTCATCTGTATCTGCCCATCCATCACCTCGCAAACGAACTTGTTCTTGGAATATTCCACTAACAAGTGGGGTTTTCAATCTGTTGAAATGTCCATCAAAGAACATGTCAGCAGTCTCCTTGATAGTGCATCGACCACAATGTTCTTCTTCCCCTTGACATACTCTATGTCAAATTGAATCTTTGTACCTTAAGTCACCCATTCACGGTGGCTCGCGAGGTCCATGCAGCAAGAAAATACTTCAAGCACCCATTTGTGATCGGTCTTGACCATGATTTTGTTGCCCACCAAATATTGTTCGAACTTGGTCAAGGCATGCATGATTGCCAACATTTCCTTGTCATAAATGGGTACAACCTCACCGGGTTGACTGTTAAACCGACTCTCGAATACAGTAGGGTGTCCTCCTACGTAAAGCGCATCGATCGCCGTCGGATCGTCACACTCTGAAATACAAGTGGCAAGGTGAGAATGCAGTGCCAACGCTGGACAAGTGTCCACGAATTCCTTCATGTGATCAAAGGCTCTGTGATTTCGGTCCATATGAAGGCCCCATGCTTGGTAAGGTTTGTCAGCGGTGCTCAAGGCTGAGAAAAACCCCAGACGAACAACATGTAATAGTTGCACAACCCGAAGAAGATCCTCAATTATGTCATGTTCTTGGGCGTTGGCCAATCCATAATGGCGTTGATCTTCTCCTGGTGTACCTACATGCCCTACTTGCTGATGATGTGGCCTAAGTAAAGCTGCTCTGTCATCTTGAACTGCAGCACTTGGACTCTTTGGCATATAATGATTGTGCCTCCATGATGCTCAATACCTCATCTAGGTGCCTCATATGCTCTTACCATGGCCGACTATAGATCAAGATTTCATCAAAGAAAACCAGAGCCCGATTTCCTTGGTGATCCGCAGATGTATGGTTCATGCAAGGCGGAATGTAGTGGGTGCATTAGTTAGCCCAAATGTAACCGGGGAACTCGAAATGTCCAAAGTGACACAGAAATGTCGTCTTCTCTATGTCCTACTCGCGGATGTTGATCTGATGATATCAAAAGCGTAGATCAATATTAGAGAAGAAAGCGCCCCACATCAGTTCATCCATCCAACTCGTCAGTATTATTGGGATAGAATTCCGGTTCTTGATGGTTTTTCTTGTTCAAGGCTCGGTAGCCAATGCACATCCTCATGACCGGTTCTTGATGGTTTTCTTGTTCAAGGCTCGGTAATCAATGCACATCCTCATGGTGCCATCCTTCTTCAGAACTAAGACAACTGAAGAAGCAAATGGACTGCTGCTCGGTCTGATGTGTCCCATCGCCAGCAATTCCTTGTTTGCCTTCTCTATCTCATCCTTGAACCTCCTAGGATGACAATAGGGGGGGTGATCATAGGTTTGCCCCCCTCCTCCAACTCAATGGTGTGCTCAAACCCCCTGTGAGGTGGTCTCCCTGGTGGAATTGCCTCAAAGACCTGCTGATGTCATCCCAATAAATTCTTGATCTTTGTATGGTATTGTTGTCGACCTTTTGAATCCTTCTAAGTAGTGAACAAGCATTCTGCGGCATATGCTACCTCCCCATGTCTGAATATTCTCTCCATCCTCTTGGCTGAAACTGTCTTGGGTGCTCCTGTCGACATACCTCTTAGAACAACCTTCTTCCCATCTTGATCTCTGAATCCCATTTCCAAGGTTTGGTAGTTGGTAGTGATTTTTCCCATGGTAATCATCCATTAAACTCCTAACACCACATCTGTGTCCGATAGGTCAACCACATAAAATGTGTCTCTCACTGTGTAGTTGCCTAACTTCATCTCTAAGTTTGGAACTCTTTCTAGACACTCCACTGTGTGGCCATTTGCTACCACAACATCAAACCCCTCAAACTCCTCTGTTTGAAGTGCCCATCTCGATACTAGTGAAGTGTTGATGAAGTTGTGGTTGGCCCCACCATCTATCAGGGCGATTGCCCGTTTCCCCTGAACAATCCCTCTGATACGGAGGGTATCATACCTGGGAACACCATAAAGGGTCGTTATGACTCCTCCCTTTGTTGGTTTCCCCCTATTAGCCTGCTCTGGCGGTTGTGGGACTACTGGAGGATGGGCTCCTGCCGGTGTCGGTGTTCTACGGGGAGGCTGCTCCTTTGTTGGTGTTGAATCCTCCTCTGAACTAGTGGATCCACTGTCCTACTCCTCCTCCTCACTGTCCACACTGTCTGCTGCTACCTCAATATAATGAATCTCTCCCTTGCCCATGCACCTATGGCCTGGGACCCAAGGATCTCTGCAGTTGAAGCAAATCTTCTTCCTCATAAGCTCTCGCCTATTCTCATCATCCAAATTCTCCTTGCCCTTCCATTCTCTCTGGAATGGCTTCCTGTCTAGATCCCTCTGGGGTACAAATGGTTTGGAGAAAGTTTTAGTCTTTGGCATTGAGTCTGCCAAATCTCACGTGCGAAGGATGGCATCCTGCAAAGTGGGAGGCCTATATGCCTTCACCCATCCTCTCAAAGGCTTTGTGAGTCCTTCTATGAATAGCATGATTAGCCTGGGCTCTGATATATCTGTCATTGCCACGGCTACCCGCTGAAACTCTATGATGAACGCCTCTGTTGTGCCAGTTTATCTCAACTGGGCTAGATCCCTGAAGTGTATCTCAGGATCCTTCCTGTCAAACCTGTCCATGAGCCTATCTGTAAACTCCCTATAGGAGGTGATGTGACTGTGACCCAATGCCACCAGTCCATGATACCACCACTCGTGTACCTCACCCTCCAAGTGTAAGGTCGTGAAACTGATGGCCTCTATCTCGGTCATCTGGTTGAGCTTGTAATACGTGTCTAGCTTCTGTACCCAAGCTCTGGCAGTGTATTTGGATGATCTGTCAAAAGAAGGGATGGTGAGTTTCCCAACTTTTCGGATGAAATCGAGGTTATGCCCCTGCTGCTGTTGTGGTCCTCTACTCTGAGGCTCTCTAGGGCGGTTCTTGAGTCTGAGTCCACAGTACTCGACTAAGGTCATGTCCCGATGGAAGTCACAACCCAATGTTGTGTACTCCCTCCTATACTCTGCAATGTTGTCGGCATGAGTGGGTGGCCTCTGTGCTATCGGTGGCGGTGTTGCTACCGGGGGTGCCCTCTGGAAATTGGGAAACAAGGGTTTGGGAATCCTACTCGTAGAGGTGTATGTGCGAGAGGGTGACTGGGGTCTACTGCCTGATCCCGAGTTCCCCTGTACTGCATGCAGGACTTGTGTATTTGGGGTGCCCACTCTAGCCAATCTATCAACCACCTGTGCCAAGGATTGAGACATGGTCCGTTGACTAGCTAACATATCGTTGATAACCTACATGAAAGCTGCCTTTGGATCTACGGGGGCCTTGCCACTGCCCTCTGGTCGCTCATATCTATCTCTTAGCATCCTCTCTGCTTCTCTATGTGCCTCTTCCTCTTCCTCTGAGCTAGGAGGAAAAGGGGGGAAATCAAGCCTATGCCTTCTTTGATGCTTGTTGTAAGTGACATATTCATCATCTACATGTTCACGGCCTTCTGGGTCTTCTGCTACACTCATAGTCTTTAGTCACAGGCTGGCAGGACTAAAGCTCTGATACAACTGTAATGTTCCTGACTTGTCTAGTCTAGGAAACGTTGCTAATGTGTGTGTAGGATCAAACGTTTACAACATATAAGTGATCATACAAATAATAAACGCAACAAAGGACTACAAAGTTTGTATCATGATATCTCTGTGGATTACAAAATGGTCGAATGCGGCTGAATAAACTGACAATACTCGACTAGATCAACAGACAATGGATCTTAGTCGGAATACAAATAAGCAACTGCGGCTAAATTAAATAACAACACTCAGCTGGATCAAAAGACAAAAGGATCTTATCCGGAATACAAATGAGCAACTAAAAGATAATACCCAGAATATGGGAGCACTGCGAAATCAATGAATAATGATGGAATACCTGGATGATCTTCTCGGTGACTAGGGTGTGTCTTTCAACATCGAAATCACCCAACTGGTGTCTTCCTCCTGGAATACACTGAACTATCTCTCCTGAGATGTGCCTCTTCTCCTTAATGACAAGTCATAATCTGCATAATGCTTAATTAGGTCACCGACCCTTCCTTTATAGCTTTCCAAAACCCTAAATCATGTTGAAACCCTAATTCATTGTTGACTTCCAAAACCCTAAATCACTGTTGAAACCCTAATTCACTGTTGACTTCTGTTTTTAGCTCATAATGACTTAAAAGTGCTTTTAACCCTTTTTAGCTCAATCTCACTTTCTGAATATAACACCTGTGACATGAGTGACCTATAATAACCCTATTTACCCCTCTTTGGCCCAAGCTATAGTCTAACGGGGCGGTTTAGATCATTAAGCCTCCTCTCTGGAGCTCCTATTTGGAAAGGGACATTACAACCTCATCCATCGTTCTTGGATTTAAGAGCATCACCTACTTTCGTAGGTGATTGTGTAAAACCACCATATACTTGAGGAGTACATTTGAGTTATTGGGAGAGATACCTAGCATGATGGCCATGTTTCTGAACTTAATCGTGTACTCATGTACACTTTGTCCTTGCCTCTGCCTGAAGTAGTGCCACTAGATCCATTGGTCCTCTACATATCTAATAGGGTAAAATTGGGATTTAATGAGGGTTTTGAAGTCCTCCCACCTAGTTATTAGTGGATCACCCTCCATCCTAAGTGTTTATGTATGGATTTCCCACCAAGTTAAAGCATGGCCCTCTAACTTCAATCTAGCTAATGAAATATTTTGCTCTTCATCTATATGGTGAACGCTAAAATAAACTTCTAGTTGTTGCAACCAATGATTCAATTCTAATGCATCGATCTCACCTTGATATGGTTTTATGTCCACTTTCGCTTCCATATTGAATATGGATTGTGAAGGGTTCACGACACCTGAACTCGACTGCTCTTTTTCGGATTCTTTCTGCGACTTCTTTTCTTCTTGATCTTTTGATTCCCCCTCTTATTCGTTCTCTCAGTTAGAGCCTCCATCATCTTCGAACAATCTAATATTTCTTACTAGAGCCACCATGAGGAGGTTCATATTGCAACCGATGTCGACAACTTGTGCTTCAAGTCACTCAAATCTCTCTTATGCTAGATCTCTAGGGTTATTGTGAATAGACTCATCCGTCATGGCTAGGGTTTATATGACTTCTCCTTAAGCCGATTCTTGGATCCTGCAACTTCCCATAAATACCCAAAAGAAAAACATGCTCTGATACCAATATGATATGTAAATTGTCGTGGATATTCCTCTAGAACAATTCATCACAACATATCTAATAAAATACTAAAACCTTTATTATTAAGGCTAATTTCCTTTAGATCCCACAATATTTAGTCACTGATAAAATAAATAAAACACGGGAAAAATAGAGAGCAGTAAAACACATTCACACCATCCACAATTAAACACAAGATATGACCTGGGAAACCCAATACGAGAGAAAATCATGAGAAAACCCAGCTAGAAGGTGAGGCTGCTCTACTCTCTTTTCTCTGGTAAGGAAATTATGCAAGTACAAAGAAAGAGGCACTCTCTATGGAGTTTCCTTTGACCTGTGGCATGCATGGTTGCTACAAAATCTCTCCTCCTCTGTTATGCTCACATGATACCACTCTCATATGTTTTGCTCAGCTATGGAACAAGAGACAAAAGAATGGAACCCCTTCTCCTCTTAGTGGCCTAGTATTTGACATGGCCTGATAACCATCTAGGGATAGGTTTTTGACTTCCTCAACCCTCAATTGTGATAAGATTTTGAACCTTGTAGAATCTTCTTGAAACTACACACGTGGCTAGCCCCATATGCATGAGTTACGGGGGCTGACATGGCATCCTCTCGCACCATGGTGGCCAACACGGTAGGTCAACTTGTGAGAGGCAAAACTTTTGCATACGATCTCGGATTGACGAACGATTTGCACCGTTGGCAAGGTATTGATCATGTGTAGATTAACATCATGGGGTCTTATTTTTCTGGGAAAGTTTTAACCCCCAAAAATATTGTTTGATGCCTCAAAATGGCCTTGGAAGGTTTCAGACCCCAATTTTCCAAACTGGGACCTGCCACTAAAATGGCCCTGCAAGCTCATTCCTCCAATTTTTTCCATTATGAAAGGATCTAGATAGATGAAAAACAATATAATGATCCAATTCAGATCATTGGGACATTGAAGCCCCAAACTTTTCTATCATTCCTTGATAGCAACCCATGATTAAGCTATGATCCAAAAGGATCCCAAGCATATCCTCATTGTACAAGATCATTCCCCTTTTGACTTAACAATGTTATTATCATTTTAATATTATAACTAGCAAAGCTAAAACGTTAATCTCTTTATTGTGTCCTTCTAGTTGCAATGGTGTCTTTGTAGCAACAATACACAATCTAATATGGCATATTCTCATATGTTACATAATTAAGCTAGACACCAAAGAGTTTGCTATGTAATTACTACAATAGTAAACCTATAAAATATCAATATGGAAAGCTAATATCTTTCTTATAAATATACCCGTTATTATTATGGATCATCAAACTAAAAATATTGGCAATCTTTGTATCTTTCAGTGATTCTTGTAATAGTAAAGTAATATAAACTACTCAAATCCCATGAAGGGTTGCATGAATAAGGCATATGAGAATCTAATGCTATAAATCACCTCTTCAAACTTAAAAGACACCAAATCCAAGCAATATATAATATATGCTCAAATTTTTGGGGAATGAACCTACCTATGTCCATTATTATCCATCTAGGGTAATAGGTCATCGAATGGATACAACCTCTACATTATGAATAAATACGCTTTTGGTTTTGTACCTACCATGTGCATGGGAATTTGATGAGATATTATGCATTGAACGATAGTGAAACAAAGGAGATGAGGAAGGATCATATGGGATTCATTAAGATAAATCAAAGTCCATAATAATCAATAAGAAATTGGAAAAGAAGGTTATGATGGAGAAAGGGATAGGATCAAATAGATATAAAGCTCTAAACTCAAATATCTTTATAGAGACAATGGCAAAGAAAGGGGAGGAGATAACCAACTCAGGTTAAGAATAAATTCCAACACAAAGTTGATAGGATGGGACAAGTGGCCAATAACCCTCACCATTGCATGCCTTGTGAAACAATGTAGAAGCATCTCCCCCAATGAGCCAATCAGAGAGGTAAGGTATTCGAGAATATGGAGGATGCCTTAAATAGGATAGTGGTAAAGACGAGGAATGTCAACATATCAGAGGGAGGAACAAGGGGGGAAGTGGGAGATCATGACCAATAGGTCTATACACAACTAATTATGGATGAAGGACCCATTGTTGATTTTTGTAGCGTCGGACAGGTACTTCCACAGAGGCTCGGTGTCTAGCCTGTGGAATTCGTCCTTTACAACCTCTTAGAAAACCTTATGAAGTTCACTTTATGTGTTAATTATTAAAGTGAATGTTCCTTTAATTAATTAAGTTAAATGCATAAGTTAGTGGCATTAGTAACTTAAGTAAGTGTTTGATTAAGTCATAGTCATTAGATCTAAAGTGAAGGTGAGATTAGATCTCATCCTTTGATCACTTTAGAGATCTATGGTTAGTGATTGATTTGGTCAAACCTCATTGTAGTAAAAGGCAGCCTAGGTGAGGGGATGAGACACACTAAGAGAGAGTGAAGAGATCTCACTGAGCAGGTGAAGAGAGTTCATCTAAGTGTGAGTGGGCAGGGTTGAGGAAGTGTTGAAGGGGTAGTGAGAGAGATAATAACCATGTGGGTTAGGCTATCATTGTTTTGTAATCCTATGAAGGGCCATTATCCCAGGAAGGGAGCCCAAGCATAATAAAATAAGATATGGTTTTCCCGCAAGGGTTTTTCTAGGGGTTTTACTCGAATCTCATGTGCAATGTGACTGGTTTTTATTGTTGATGCTTCCATTGATTTTTGGTTAAAACCTAACTATGTAGTTAATCAATAAAGTATTTTTATTGTTGAGTTAATTGTTGTGGTGCTAGGTTTCATAAATTAACACCCATTGAGTAAAACATCAAAGACAAAGTGATGGTGGATGTAGACTTGGAATCCCACAACATAATATGACCAAGCCACCTAAGAGGCACTCCTAAAGAGAAGTTGATTAGGCTCCATTCCAATTTGAGGAAGAAAAGGGGAGAAAATATATGTGCTCTTACATAGAGTTAAATTAACATTGTTATCAATATCTACAAACCCAATAGCAAAGAGGTGACACAAAACCTTGGGTTGGGTCCCTATTCAACAAAATATTAAGACGAAGATAACTTATTAGGGAATACAATGGTTCAACCCACATAGTGGGATAACCTTACAAAGGAATTGATTTCATAATTACAAGTATATTGTTAATCCACTCTCATTGTTCCCACAAGAATCATCAAAGAATTAGGGAAGTTGATATGATCCTTTGAAAGGAAGGAAAGAAGGTTATTTGGAAAAAACAAGTTCAAGTTGGTACAATGGAGAAAAGTACGAGCCCTAATAAACAAAGGTGACATAGGAATAAGAGACCTTGTAATTATGAACAATGCATTACGACAAGACCCTATGGAGGAGTTTAATAAGGGTCTCGACATGGTGGAAGTAAGTCCTTTACAAGAATATTTCCAAGGACTAGACCAAAGATCTCTAGACAAAGAAACCTCAATGAACGAGAAGTCCCTAATGTGGTGATTGTTTAAAAATCCAATGGGGCTTTTAAAAAAAGGGCTAACATGATCCCTCGAGATCAAATAAGACATTTTTCTATGAGAGGATAGTAACTAGGGAAAGGCCTCACTTAGTCAATGAACATGAATACATGAACTTGAAGTGTGGATTTCAAAGAGAGGAGTGAAGTCGTTATCAAACCTCTCAAAATGGAGTCATTCCAAATGAAAAGAGTGAGCATACATTGAGAACTTTCACAACCTTTCTTAAGAACTACAAGGAAATTGGGATCTTGTAATCCAAAATGTGAAAGGACTAGCCCTATTTTCAATAGAAAATAGAAACATTATAACATGGGCCTTTAAAGTTGGGTTGAAGACAATAAAAAAAAGGATACAATGAAACAACCTTGCATGAGGAAATAGAGTTACCAACTCAACATCGATTATGTGGGGAGAAATGGGAGAAGATCAAGCTACTACCTAAAATGAAATTTATCTCATAGTTAATGGTGCACAATAAACTGTTAGCATAAAAAAAATGAGGAAACAAGACATTTAAGGAGTGATTATGTGTGTTATGTGAAAGAATGTAGAGGAGAGATCCTTTCACCTCTTTTTGGAGTGTCTGGAAGCTAAAGGAATTTGGAGGTAAACATTCCACAACCTTTTAAAATTATAACCACAATGAAAGAATGAACTGAAACATTCACAAAATGGCAAAGATCTAATCCAAACTCCCTTAAAGGAAATCCAATGCTACCTGAAGTGTAAGGAAATATGAGAGTAGACATTCTTTCACACACACCAAAACTTGTGTTGAGCACTCTATTTAATCAATGCAATAATAGACATATAAATACATGAATGTTATCTCAAGATAGACACACTATCTTCGTCACACTAACAACTAATTGAAGGAATATCTCAACCACACACCAAACTAGGAGCTAACTAGTTGGAGAGAAACTCTCAAATCCAACTAGATCTAACAACCTCCTAAAGACTTGGAAAGAGACTCTTTATGTAGAAACGAATTCTACCCAATAATGACCAATAATCATAACAACCACAAATATTATCACACATAAGACAAGTAGGAGTTAATAATTTGAACACTCCCCCTTGATGACTAATTGTCTTAACATTTGTCAAGTTAGGTCTTCATCATCATCTAATCCTCTGCAACAAATGCTCCACTATGAATTGAAGAACCTCTTGATCAACAAATTCCATATCTAGTCCATCCCGACACTTTCACCTCATACCTCGATCATGCAAACATCACCAAATTGTCAAAGTCCATATAAAGGAACAACCATCCACAATAATGAACGGTACCTAACCGTTGCAACCGTCAATCTAATAAGATTTCCTTTGTGTACATGGTTCATTCAACTTCTTGATGAACTCCTCCTGAATATAAAAATTATAGTTTCTAGGCACCTCCAAAGTCTACATCCAACATGGTCCACTCATAGAGTATCTGACCAACACATGGCCCACTCCTCCAAGTGTTTACCAACTCTATAACATAGTCTACAACCAACATGGTCCACTCATAGAGCATCCGACCGACACATATCCCTGCTCCTCCAAGTGTTAAAGAACTCCATAATAGAGGCTACTACATTATACCAACAAGTTATCGAAATCATTAGGGACACATGGAAAATGGGTATGCATGCCTATCTGGGTCTTACAATGATATTCCCTTTACATGTTACATACGTAGATACATGTACATACAATTAACATACTTCATCTCATGGAGACACTAGGTACAAGCTTAAACTTTTCAAGGATCAATACATTAAATCAAAACATGACATCATAGACTTGCTACAAATACAAGGTGTGATTCACATTACCATATGGTCAAGTCTATTTCTATTTAACACACAAAATTTTACCTTGTTTGTCCACCATCGTTTGATCTTCACTGCTATCACAAGACTTCCACAATAACTGTTACCAACTTCCCTTGGACCAAGCTCCAAAGAGAACTCTTTGTTGTATTCAGGACAACATCTCTATCCTTCCTATTGCAATCTCACAATTCCAATTCATAATTAAGTCTGCAATCAACCCTTGGTGTCTCCAATGAGAACAATGCAACTGCCATGATAACCAAGCAGGATATTCATCCAAGGAACTTTCTTCCATATCAAAACCAAAAAGTGTGTATGCTCCTCCATTCATTTATAGAATCGTTATCTCAAACACATACCAACGGGGAACCAACCATACCACTAGGACCACATAGATTGACATGGAACCTATTGTACTCTAGGGCCTAACATCAACCTGATTGTAAAGACTAAGCAACTAGCCATCCTATGGAAATATTTCCATCTACCGAGACACCTAATTAGCCAACCATGGTGCTTGTCAGTTCTATAGGAAAATAATCTATATATGATATGTATCCAAGTCAATCTTACATTCTTTGTACTTGCCAATGAGGACTTATAGTGAAACATTCATCAAACAATCTTACATCAAGGAACAGTTGGAGGAGACAAACCACATAACTATCTTGCAACTACGACACACCTTTCCATGCAGACTTAAGAATGCTTTTTACGTCACAAAGTATTGCCACACATGGCTATAAAACACCATCAAGAGAAAATGACACACATGACATCAATTCATATACCTTCATGTTCCTCTGTAGTTGTTCACATGTTTGGAGTCTTCATATGCGTCTTTGACGTCCAGAGCTTCAGTGTCATTGCCCAATCAAGGATAGTTGCACAAAAGGACATGCATACATAGAGAATCTTCATTTTCATCTTTAACATTTACATCTTTGACATCATTGTCCACTCTTTGTCTTGAATCTTCCATATTTCACCCGACAATTGTTAGAGTAGTCAATTCTAACAAACATTGCATCATGCATTGATTTGGCTAGACTCAATACACTTTTAAATCTCCAATTCCAAGACACTTTCATCACCATCATTGTAGTTTTATGCCAATGTGCACAAGGAGAAATAGATTCAACAATCTAACCGTGATTTGAACAACGCATAAGATGCATTTTCCCATCAAGGATATGATTCCAAGGATCAATATCTTGAAGTCAATGCAACAATAGATGAGGTATTGAAAATAGTAAAGTAACCCATCAACATACTCTAATAAGTTTCAACCCAATCAACATGCATAACCTTTTACTACGCCAACCTTTTGGGGCATGACCAACAACACCCTTGATTAAATTGTAAGCTCGGTTCCCCATGGGCCTCTTCCCCAATCAATTTGATATCAAAATGGGTACTCAGATTCCCATTACTTACAATGCCCCACTCATCCACATCATATATTTTCTTAGCCCCGTGCTAACAAATAATACTTTATAGTCTTTCTAATGTAGGAATTATAAGGAAGATGATTGATGATATGAAAACCCAAGACAACTTGTTGGTCAAAAGACAAAAAAAAAATTGCACCTTTCACATTCCAGTCTAACAACGTATCGAAATATTCCATGATGACCACATGCCATCTCCCGATCTTCAACAATCAACATATTTCCTCTATTGGCAGCCCCCTAAAAACCACCACGATCCATTTCTCAGTCTTAACAATGTTGTATTTTCTCTTGTCGTTGATAAATTGGACACCCTTGAACTACTCCACGACAAGATAAGGGATTGTTTCCTTCTCTTTTTCCCTTGACTCCAAAAATAACAATGTTTTTGTGTTTCCTCTATCGCGGAGGATTAGAAATCCCATGGCACTCAAAAATATGAAGCCTATTATCACCACTTTGGGTAGATCAACATTGTTTCCAAAACAATCCTTAGTCAAACGAGGCATCAAACGAGACATAAGTTGCACTTCTACTCTTTGATGGCTTGGCATTGGCTCATTCCTGGACCAACATTATTGCCCAACGGATTTCACAAAACAAACACTAACTATTGATAAAAGCTCCTTCTCTTAGTGACAATGGATCTATGAAAAATTCATGAAGTGTTGGTAGCAACTCCTTCCTACAAGTGGCATGCGACCCTCTCCAACGAATTCTTTATTGTGGCAATTCCCTTCAAAGCAACAACTCATCTCCCTACGGATATGATGGAAAAACAAATCATAATGCTATAAATAAATCATAGCAATCACTCACAAAACAATCTACTCTCCTATGCTAATCTACTCCTATAGCGTATTAACATTCTATCTCTCACATGTTCCTAGGCCCTCCCATGAGAGAGTCAAGCCTACTCTTGCTCTTATACCATGTAAGGAAATGAGAGAGTAGGCATTCCTTCACACACACCAAAACTTGTGTTGAGCGCTCTATTGAATCAATGTAATAATACACATAAATACATTAATGTTGTCTCAAGATAGACACATTATCTTGGTCACACTAACAACCAACTGAGAAAATATCTCAACCACACACCAAACTAGGAGCTAACTAGTTGGAGAGAATCTCTCAAATCCAACAAGATATAACAACCTCCCAAAAGCTTGGAAAGAGACTCTTTATGTAGAAATGAATTCTACCCAATCATGACCAATAATCATAACAACCACAAATATTATCACACATAAGACAAGTAGGAGTTAATAATTCCAACATGAAGTTTGGACTCTCTTTGCCCAAGTTCTTATCTTAGAAACTCTAGCTTACAAGGAATAAGTTCATATGAGGCATGTGTGGAGGGGATCATCTGAACATGGTCGAGGCCTTCTTTGTAATCTAATAGAAACTACACATCATTATTATTTAAAAAAAGCGACACAACCAACCAAAATAAAACAAATACCAATAATAAAAAATAAATAAATAAAGACCATGCCTGAACTATTCTAGAGTTTTAACCGTGTAAGAGTTTTTTGAAATGCCCTACGTTTCCAATGGACACTCCACCCATCATCAGAGACAAATAAGCTTTAAGATAGAAAAGAGTGCACTAGGGGTTATGATTTTAAAGGATGAAGAAAACAATATCATCGTTATGGAGAATTATGAAAATAATAAACAATTAAATAGTAATTTGTAAAAATACCATAAATTTATTAATAAATAGTGATTGTGAAAAATAAAAAATAAAATCACAACGACTATTTATTAATAATTTTATGTATTTTCACAAATGACTATTTAATTATTTTAATAATTCTCCATAACAACTATATTATTTTTTTCATCCTTTAAAATCATAACCTCCAACACACTCTTTTCTATCTTAAAGCATATTTGTCATTAATGATGAGTGGAGTGTCCACTTAAAATATAAAACTTTTCGGAAAACTCTTACACAATTAAAACTCCATAATAATTCAAACATTATCATGACCAATTATGAAAACCTATATGCTCAAATACACCACTTAAAAATTGTGGACCCAATAATAATACACTTATATTTTCATGTATCACACTTACTAACTATGTCAAGCCAATGATGTATCACACTTACTAACTATGTCAAGCCAATGATGGGTCATATTTCCATGTATCACACTTACTATGTGGAGTCATGATGGACTTATATTCTCATGTTTCACATTTATTGATTGGTAGTGTTTATATTCATATTTTTCCATGGGAGTAATTTTATTTTGGATGATTCGAATTATTTCATGTTACATGTTATAATGTTAAGTTGGGTTTTAATATATCGTTACATTTTCGAATGATGTGATTAACATTATTGGAAAGGGTGGTATGACTTTACTTTACATTCATGTTGCCAAGACTTTTTAAATTGTCATGAAGGTGAGTGATTAAAGAGTCTTGTACATTTTGACTTGGATATAAAAATGTAAACATAGATCTCATTGATTTGATAAGAGGTGTAGATTATTTTGAGGTTAAAAGGGATTTAATCTCATCAAGGTTATTAATTTGAAAAGGGTTATAATTTGCATTTTTATTAATTTCTAATTTTCATGTGGTTTATATTTTTTTCTTTCAAATAAGGGTTTATTGTAATACACTTTAATTAATTACTTGATATATATTATTTTTTTTATAAAGTTTTGACTTTTTAAAGTATTGATTTCTTTTTATTTATTTTATTTTATTTTTTTATTTTTGAGAATTACTTTTGCAATTACTTGATATATATTATTTTTTTTATAAAGTTTTGACTTTTTAAAGTATTGATTTCTTTTTATTTATTTTATTTTATTTTTTTATTTTTGAGAATTACTTTTGCTATGGTTGTTTTTGAACATTTTTTTATTTCTTACAACAACTTCATTGTTGCTCTTTTCATAACAATCATTTTTTCATAACAATCATTTTTACAGTTTTTATGATTGCATAAAGGGGTTTTTGGGTTATATTTGCTTTTTCTTGTTTTATTCTCATATTTTAGCTAACTATAATCTTTATTTTGGAATAGCTATTATTATTTTTTTATGGTGATTTCTTTAGAAACTCTTTGTCCATAGTGGATATTTTATTTTGGATATTTTATTTTTTAATTGATGATTCTTTGCACAGGTTTATTGTGTTTCTCTATGGTATTCTTTTATATAGGTGATTTCCTCCAGAAGCCTTTAGCTTTTCATTTTGGAAGAGCTGTCATTATTTTTTAATGGCGATTTCTTTAGAAACTCACTCTTTTTCCATAGTGGATCCTTTATTTTTTAATTGATGACTCTTTGCATAGGTTCATTGTGTTTCTCTTTCCATTCATGGTACTTTTTTTATATAGGTGATCTCCTCCACAAGCCCTTATGTCTTATTTGCATGTAGTTGTTGGTCCCTTGGGTAGTCTCACTACAACTTAGTTGTTACTTCTCTTTGTTCACAACATACACACTTGTCACTCCCTCTTGCAGTGGTAGTGGCCCTCCATCTCGAGAGGTCACCCCACCATGATTTTCTCATTGTTGTGCATGGAATACCTCGAATAGACCACCCTTTTCCCTCCTCTATAGGCCTATAGTGTTAGCCCATGAAATATATTCTTTCACAAACCATAATACCCCTTTCATTCATGGTGTCTCTTCTTATGACCCATTGACACCTCCATACACATCCCATAATGCTTTTTTTGCATAGTTCACAACGAGTCTTTTGTATAGGCCCACATAATCCAATGTTTTGAAAGCAATCACAACCATCTTGTAGGTGGTCAACTAAGAGAGCCATCAACTAGCCAATTTTTATATATTTATTATTTTTTTTATTAAATAAACATTTCTTTGATTATTAATATAATAATATTTATATCACTTTTATCTATAAATACGGGTTGTAATTATAATGGCCGCACTAGCACAACTTAATATTGGGTTGGCTAAGTACTAAAACGCCCATAATCAAATAAGTCGGTCATAAAAAATTTATCAAAAAAGAAGCACAAGTCCATAAGAAAAAGTCAAAGTTCCAAGGCCTTGGGCTTGGGCATAAACATATAGAAATCATGTAGCATAGAGAAGAGCTTGATAATATCAGATGAAGGTTTATCTCATTGATTGGGGGTTGCCCATTCTAATCCTAGTCAACTCAATCTCCATAATGAGCAGACCCCATCCATCATTGTCATGTTTGGATGGCTTTATCATCTCCAAAATGACTAGAGCCACCATTGAAAAGTTATCATTTTGTTGGGAAAGGGGCAGGGGCCAACTATGTATTCATTCAAGCCTTTCTTTGACTAAGCCACCAATGCTTTGACATGGCCTTCCCTATTCTCTTTACCTCTTCTTGGAATTGTTTCACTGGGGGATACCCTAGGTGGCTCCCCACTCATATGACATGTCGCTTGTAATATCTCAATGAGTCAACCCCTAAATTATAATACATCAATCATGTGTTATTCAAATGACAAGGTTACGCCAAGGGTGTAATGACCCTTGATTATAAATTATAATTAATTGAATAATGTAATCCTAAAAGATTAGCTAAACTATAATTATTTATTAAAATAACCTTAACTAATTAGTTATTCTTGATTATGATTAATTTAAGTATAATTAACTCTTTAATCA
>SNQJ01S0020698.1:46097-62105 GCA_010110895.2 Picea sitchensis | reverse complement strand
GTGTACCAGGAGATGCGCTGGGCTAGGGCGCACTGATCTATCCGAAGATTAGGTCAATCTCGTCACTTAAGGTGCCTCAACAAGAGGTTTAAGGTTTCTGCAACTGCTTCTGCTAGTAACCCTAGCGACAGTTCCTCAAAGAGATCAATATCTAGCGGCTATGTTTCCTTCCTGCGTTTTAGGCTGACTGAAGGGGTGTGGGCCCATAACCTGTTAGAATATAGAAGATGGTGTGCTTGTTTTACCATTGACGATACCCTCGTCACCCAACCACATGCCGAAGCCTCCCTCCGAGGACTGAGAATTCCTCCGGAAGCAAACCCTAGGCTAGATAGCCAAACAAAGAGTAGCACATCAATCCCCAAGGATAGTGCATCACAAAAGACTAATCAGATGTTCCAAACCCTAGCCAAGAGATATCCAAGCCAATACTGAAACTAGTTGTTGTTGCAGCTGCAGCTGCAACCCTCCTCCAAACCTGCGCACCAGACTGCAACTGCAGTGCGCACCAACTGGGAAAACTGCAGTCTTGAGATGATACAAATGAGAACTGGCGCCCTGTATTTATAGTAATCCTGCCAGTTTGTTGGGGCCGACTTCTCCTTCTGGGTATGTGTCTGTTCAGTATATTATTATTAATTATGGTCGACTTCTTCTCTTGGAGGCTAATAGCCTAATATAAATTATCTTCTTGAGCCGACAAGGCTTCTAGGGTTATTGGCCAACTCATTAGGGTTTCTCTTGCTTCCCGGAGTCTTCTATTCTCGTCAGGTTCACACGTGGGGGTAAATACCTCCCGCAGCTACCATAATATTAACAAAGACCTCTAGAATGGATCGTGCAATTTTCCATCTCCTTCAAGGTACGATTCTTCCTCTAGGCAACACCATTTTGTTGTGGATAGTAGGGCATAGTATGTTGCAATCGAATACCTTCAGTGGCACAATAGTCTTCAAATCTATGGTTGACGTATTCACTATCATTATCTGTCTGCAAACATTTGATAGACTTTCCAGATTACTTTTCAACGAAGGCTTTGAATACAAGAAAAGTGTTAAAAGCCTCACTTTTGTTCTTTAATAAAGTAGATCAAAGCACTTCTGGAGTAGTCATCAATGCATGTAATCAAATAGCAAGCTCTTCGAAAAGACAAGGTAGGAAAAGGGCTTGCAATATCACTATGAACAAGTTGAAGACTTTCGAAAGCTCTCTAAGATTTTCCTTTATCAAAAGTATCTTGAAGATGCTTACCAAGAACACACTCGGTACAAACACCATCAAAAAAGGAGATAAATGGAAGTTGAGTGGCCATATTTTGTTTACTTAGTTGTTGAAGATAACTATAGTTTAAAGGAACAAATCATTCATGCCATAATTTACTTAATTCATTTGAGTGAGCAAGTAATACATTGGTAGGGGACTCCAACACAAAGTGAGAAAATGAATACAAGCAAGCATGATGATCCACTTTTCCTATGTCCACAATTTGTGAAGGATCTTCAATTTCACGAACAACCACAAAATCGGGAGTAAACAAAATTGTCTTCACTAAACCGGAATTTGCAATTTGATAAATTGAGAGCAAATTAGCAGATAGATTAGGAACATATAGAACATTGTGATCATGCCATCTATCATCTCAATGGAACCTTGCCCATGAACAGCCAAAGATGAAGATTTGCCCATAAAAATATGCTATATATTGCATGAATTAATGGAAGCAAACAAATTCTTATGTGCAGCCATGTGATGGGTTGCTCGAGAATCAAATATCCATTCAACTAAGGAGAAACATGTAGTAGCAAAGAGCTTCATCATTTCCTGTATCATTCCTAGAAGAAGATAGATTGACATTTAAGTTGTGTTTCTTCATTTTTGAAGACAAGACAACGAATTTCTTGAAGCAACAAGATTTTGAGTGACCTTCTTTTCCAAAAAAAACACATTTAAGAGGACGTTTTTTGCCTTTAAAATATTGCTTAGGTAAGGGATTTGAAGAGTTGTACTCCTTTGAAGTTTGTACTTTGTGTTTGTTTCCCTTTAAATACCCTTTTATGTTGAATCTTTGAATTTGAAGATGAATTAGATACAAGAGCATGAGACTTGTATTTTTTGTAGCAAAGAGCACCTATTTGGATGAATTTATCCTACTCACGAGTAAGTAGTTCGGCAAAAGCATCAAAAGTAGGCATGGCAAAAGCATGACCCAAGGCATCCTGAGTCAAATAAAATACCGAAACAAACATTAAATAGGACTCACTTAACTTAGATAGCACTGTCAAAAAGAGTTTTCTCAATATTACAATCTTTTAACTTACGCTGGAGAGATTTGAACTTGGAAATTAAATCTTGAATAGTATCAAAATTATTAGGATTGAGATTGATTAATTTGTTTTCCAATTGATAACCATGAATTGCATCTATTTTACTAAATAGTTGATCAATTTGCCCCCATGCTTCATGAGTATATATGCCTTCAATATGAAACAACAGTTCCGATGAAAGAGATAAACATATTAAACATAACGTTTCATCACAACGATTATGCCATTTAGGTTTTCGACATTTTAAGTAGGTTCTTATTCTGAACTGATAGTAACCCTATATAGGCCCTTACTTTGTAATAAAACAACCATTGCAAATTTTCACGTGAAGTAGTTATGAAAAGTTAAAATAGGCAGAGACAACGTATCCACCATAGATAATAACCCTATATAAGCCCTTGCTTTGTAATAAAAACAACCATTGCAAATTTCCAGATGAAGTAGTTGTGAAAAGTTAAAATAGGCAGAGGCAACTTATCCACCCTATTAAGAAAATGGAAGTGCTAAAGGAAAACAAATAACCACAAGAAAAAACTAAAAAAGCCAAAGCACTAAATCGGCCTTCTAAAAGTGACATCCCACCTTAAAAAACTTTATTAAAGAGGCACGCTATAATAGTGCAGCCCATTAATCAACAAACCCGAGTTTTACAAAGACGGTTTCACAGCACAAGAGATTTCTTTCCTAAAATATTTTATTCAACCTTGTATGTCAAAAGGTCAAACGCTCAGAGGGTTGCTGCTGAGCGGTTCTCTAGGGCAAAGGAGCTGAGCCATGGGTGCGATCTGCAAGAGAGGGCGCAGCTATCGAGAGGAAGGCCACGGTGTGTGAGGCCTGTCACAAAGGAGAGCCGAATCTTCTGCCAAAAAAGGTCAAGCCACAGATCTGATAGAGCCACGATCAGGAGCAGCAGGAAGATGGTGCTGCAGAAGATGATGGTCACAAGGAGCAGCTACTACTGAATAGAGCGCAAGCAATGCCCAACAACGCCCAGATCTCAACACAAAGGCAGCCAAGGGAGATGGAGGAAGCTGACGCCCTGCAGCTCTAATACCATGTGAAATCAAATCACATACAGCAGAGTCATAACAGGCTTAAACTCCTTAGAGACAACAGATTTCATAAAATTAACAGACTGAAAAAGCCAATTGAAAGAACACTAGAATCATCTATTAGATCTGTCGTGTTTGAAATACAAAGGGAGGCCCTCTATTTATAGCAACTGGGTCGAGTCCAATATTTAAGAAGGGTAATTGGCAGGTATACCGAGAATTTAATGATTTACCTAAGTTAACTTACAACTGTGTATGTACACTGACAATCTTCAAATTGCGAAAATGGTCTTCCAGCATGACTTGACCTTGAGACATATGAAATCTGCTCTATCAATAAAACTGGCTAGGTTAAAAAAAACATATGCATTCAAACAACAATAGGCACCTGAACTCTGGCATAAATTACTTCACAGATCTTTCAGGAATTTAGTGTTTCCCATGGCTGTTTGTGGATGGCCTTGAAAAGTTTCCAAGTGCTCTTGGACGTTGTCATGTTGACCAATGCATAAACCCAGATTGCATTTCTTTCTGCTAAAAAAATAAAAAATAATGTCAAGGAAAATTTAATAGCATAATAACTTCGTACTTTGTTAGGGAAAATGGTTAGTTTGTTATCGTAATCTATAAGGCCTGATTAGGGGCAACAATGGAATGCAATCGAAGCTAACATCCCCTTGCAAACCAATGGGAACCTCCTGCTGCTGCTGTTGCCTGTTATCCCAGAGTGGCTGTGGAATTGAGGTAGAGGGATAAAGGATATCCATATCAGAAGCATTACAGAAAGGCACAACTATATTCACAGGAATCGAACACGCACCTATCTTGGATGGAACATATGGTCGTGCATCTATGTTGTAGGAATAATAGAATGGAGCTGGTGGTGGTTGGAACATAGCATAAGGCCCTGGTGAAAACTCTTGGGCACATGGGTGCAGGTGTGTAGAAGAAATCGAAGAAACACAAATAGGTACTGTTGTATTAATCCTTTTCAGCATTACAACACGTTAGTGATTCGAACCTTTAACCTCGGAAACAAAAGCTTAAAAATCAAGCCCAAATTAAGACGCAAAAATCCCAAGCCCTAAACGTTGCTGAACTTCAACGCCTGCACATCCCAACAATTATTTTCTTCTCAGGACTCAGATTCCTTACAAAACCTACGGGACTTGTTGATTCAAAACAAAGCCTTATAAGTCTTCTAAACATAGAGAGACAAACCACCTGCCACATTTTTTGCATTCCGGCCCATCGCAATACAGAAAACCCGACAGACAAACCCACTAACAACCCGAAAATCAACACTGTCGGACCTGTTAAATATATTGTATCCTCAACAGACTAACCGTACACTGCCAGCTGTACTGGACAGTTGTACTTTCTATTTTTGTCTTGCTTGAGCATATATAAGCTCAGCTATCTCCTGTTGTTTGCAATTTCTTCTAAGTTCTGTATTTGACTTGTTGATTCAAAACAAAGCCTTATAAGTCTTCTAAACATAGATATCCCAGATTAACTTATACACTGCGAGCTGTATTGGACATTTGTACTTTCTATTTCTGTCCTGTTTGAGCATATATAAGCTCACCATCTCCCCGCTTGTTTGCAATTTCTTCCTAAGTTCCAGATTTTTCACATATTTGAATATGGTTCTTTTCTCTCTGCATTTCTCCGTCTCTTCACACTATCATGAAATGTGAAGCCACGTGTTTCCTTCACATAGTCCGAGATAACCGAATCCTCACAGCCGCGAGCTCACCTGATCTTGAGAGCACGGACAAATCTTTCTGCCAAGGTTTGGAAAGCCGTTCCGGCAATACTTTTAAAGATTGCCGAGGAAGGTTGCGTGAGGTTGCGAGCCGCATTTCGCCTAAAGATCGGAAGCAGAGAACGCAGAAGAAGAACTTAACAATTTTTTTTCAAAGAACCGGCCAAAGACTGACGAAAAGAGTCGCGGTATCAAAAAGAAGTTTAAAGAACGGAAGAAAACGCCAGTTCGTTAAAGATTCATGCGAAGGTGAATCATGAAGATTTCTGGCGAAATCGCTTCAAATCACAAAGATTAAAGTATCACTTAAGAAACGTGAAATTCTTCAAATCTTGAAAGATTCACCTTTTTTTCTTTCCGCGGGAGAAAATTCCGTTAAATTTGAGAAGGATCACGTTAAACACGCAAAGAACATCCATTAAGGTTGCAAGATTCATATTGCGAACGGTTCAAAGGCGGGAAACCAGTCCAGAAGGGATGAGGAGAGTGTGGAAAAGGAGAAATAATTTTATCCGTCAGATCTTGCGCAAAGGCTTGACAACCGTTAGATCAGCAAGATTTTGCACGACGATTAGTCGTGTGATGCGCACATGAGGTTTTTTCACTTGATAAATCTCGATGTCATCTTGACCGTCCGACGAGACACGGATGCAGATCTCGATGTTTCGCGGATCGCAGGTAAAGGTCTCCAGAATCGTCGCGGAGAAATCAATCGCTAAATCACGAAATATTCCTGATCGTTGATCGAAAAGATTCGCGGAGTCGCCGATCTTCTTCATCGCAACATCGCGCATCGCAAGGTGGATGCGCAAAATTCTGCACTCCAAAACTCCGATACGCTATATCGCGTATCAGATCTCACCGTCCATTTGGCCGACACGCATGAAGCATCGAGGCTAATTATCGGCATTCTGCCGCACTTGACGTACATTGAAGTCAATCCGAGCATCGCTAAGTCGTGATATCCCGAGATCGTGACCATCCATCTTCTCTCGAACGCTATGGCGAACCGCTAACCTCGAAAAGTCCCGACGTTTATCGCATATCGCGATTCGAAATCGCTGTAAAACTCGAGAACAAGTGGGATCGCTTTCCAAATAAATCTCATCAAATCTCAAATTGCTCATCCATAGGACATGTGGAGGCGATCAAAGCATTTTGGGAAAAGTCCCGACAAGAAAAAGGTCATCGGCATTTCGGGATTCGAGACACCAAGAGGTCAAAGACGCCCAATCGGGCGAAATTCCGCTGGTGAAGGCATTACCCCATCGTCCATCCGCTGACGCTGCGGGTAAAAGATCAAAGCTATCGAAAAGTCCCGATAGGACAGCATCGGAAAATCGGGCGACAAGGAACCGAGGAGACATATAACCTCGACATCAGAAATCGCTAAATCCCGATTCGCAAAATCCCAATAAGATATGGACCATCCGACCAAGAGATCCGACCGTTGAAAATTCCAAAGGCGATTTTTCGCAATTTGGCTATTTGAAAGCCAAAGGAACGGAAAAGTTCAGAGCTTATCACAAGGCGTGTGGTCACATTGTGAGGAGACCTAGGGACATCTAAAGCCCGATAAGCTCCTATCGGCCATCGGCAAATCAAAATTTCTGAGTTTGGAGGTAAATATGAATTTTTTTTCCCCATTCTTAAGCATTTTTAAATGGCTGCCATTCAGCAATCTCGCCCAACTCTCGTGGTCCGGTTCTTTGGAAAGCACTACTTAATTTTGGTCTCTTCTGATGAGATCATTCTTGCAAGCATAAGTGTGTTGGGAACCAGTGGATCTTTGCTATGTGGAACCAGATCCAAATTACCTCACCGCCATGATTAAATGCGCAGAATTGCTCTGTGCAACTCGAGACCAAGGAAAACAAAGCAAAATTCGTAATACGTAATTCTGTGGATGATTCGATATTCTAAAAAATCACAAAGGCCGTACTCCAAACAGTTCGGGACATCCTCAAAAAACCGGCCCTACCAAGGAAATGATGTGGTAAAAACAAGTTTAAATCATAGCCCTAGGACACAATTCGAGACTCTAATGATGACAAATTCCGAAAATGTGGATCAGTTCAAGACCAGAGTCATGGGGATCGTAAACTAGATCCGACTCATTGGTGAAACCATCAATTCTATCAACGAATTGTTGAGAAAATTCTAAGAAGTCTTCCCAAGAAGTGAAAATGGTTGTAACAAATGGTCTTGAATCCAAGGATTTGTCAAAATTTTCAATAGATGAACTAATTAATTCTTCTCAGACATGATGAGACAAGACTACATCTCACGATGAGTCAATCTCAAATGCCTTCCACCCTCAATTTTCACTTAAGAGAAAGGCAGAGGAAGGAAGTAGAGGAAGAGGGAACACCTAGGGTAACCCTTTATAACATTGGAGGAAACAGACAACAATATCCAAATCAGAATTTCCAAGGTCAAAGAAATCATCAACACAATCAACATCGTAATTTCCAAATTCTCAAAGAGGCGTAGGGAGAAGGTCAGATCACAAATCCGCAAAGATTCAATGCTTTCTATTGCAAAAGTATGGGTAATTAAGTGAATTGAATGCAAGGAAGAAGCAGATCAACTTCAAAGGCATAAATGTGTCAAATCACCTGAGAAAACTGTGAGGTATGCTTCCATGCCACAAAACCTAACAACAACCTTAAAGATCTCCTCGGTTGTCGATGCTACTGCAAAGAATCACATGACAGGTAACAGATAATTACTTTCCAGCATTGATTCCTCAATTTCATCTAATATTACCCTTGGAAATGACTATTTAGTCAAAGTTCAAGGAAGAGGAACTATCCTTGGTTCTTACTGAACAGAATGTAAAGAAAGACATATCTACTGTCTATCATGTTCCTCTCCTCCACTTAAAACATAACTTGTTATGTAGGATGTTTCATTGAAAAGGATATAAGGTAATTTCTTTTGAGGGAGCATCTTTGTAAAATCTATGATAGAAAACCCAAAAGAAAATTGATCAAATCTATATGACTTCAATAGGATGTGTTTCCTCACCCTCTAACCGCAACTGGAAATAATCCTATGCATATAATGCAACAACCATGAATGAAACAATAGTTGGCATATACTAGATTTGGACATCTACCATTTCGAGTCTAAGTCTACTTCAGAAAAACTCCATGGTCAAAGGGTTTACCTATTTTAAAGAACAAATCCCCATGTGAGTCTTGCATACTTGAAAAACACAAGAGAACCAATTTTCCACAATCTTCCAATCAAGCCAAATAACATATTGAACTTGTCCACACCTAATTCCATGTGGACCAATGCAAACAGGAGTCAATAGGTGGTAGTTTTACTTCTAACGCTTATTGATGACTTCAGCAGGAAAAACTGGATATATTTTCTCATACACAAGTCTCAAACATTTACAAAATTCAAAGAATTCAAAGTCGAAGCCGAAAACAGAGTGGTAAATTTCAAAGTACTCAGGTCAGATGAGGAGGGTTTAATATTAACTTTATAATTTGGTAAAACTTCTGCAAATTCATACATCATCATGCAAGCAATGTTAAAGGCATACTCCACAAGAGAATGGAGTAATAAAGAAAATCAGACCATCATGAATATGGCAAGAACTCTTCTTAAAGAAAAACACTTGACAAATACCTTTAATAGCAAGATACGTCACTTCCATTCCTTCCTAACAGATCACCAACCACCGCCTACAGATGAGTTCCCAAGAAGCTTGAGGACAAAGCTCAATGTAGCTCATCTAAGGACATTTGATGCATAGCATACGCGACACGCGATTCAATTAAGGAAGAAGCTTGATGACGGAAGTGAAAAATGCATTTTCACCGGCTACAGTGAAACATCTAAAGCTTACTGGCTTTACAATCCCATCACCAAATTAATTCTCAAGAGATAATTTTGGAAACTAATTCGATGATTCTGAAAACCAACGAAAGGGATAGTCAACCATCACACAAGTTCTGAAAACACGTAAAATTGCATGACATCAACCCATTTTTCCGAGAATGCAAGTCCAAGGACAACCAGAAAATTCATTGTGGTAGCTCAACTCTAGCAGAGAATCATTCTCTAACCATGTAATCAGAGAACTCAAGTTTGAGAGAAATCCATCAATGTAGCTTGGACGACTTTGAGCAACATAATCTTTTGCTTTAATGTCATGTCAACTCACATCCTTTATGTACCTAAGGAGCCACATTGGGTTCACAATGAACCAAGAAATTGACTCCATTGAGAAGAACAAGACATGGGATCTATGATTACCAAGACACAAAAGAGTATTGGTGTCATGGGTGTACAAAACCAAACTAAATGAAAAAAGGCAGATTGAAAAGCACAAGGCACGACTTAGTTAAAGGATTCTCACAACAACCAAATCTGATTATGGTGAAACTTTTGCTCCAGTAGCAAGGTTAGACACCGTAAGAACTCTATTGTCCATAGCAAAGACAACACAAATGGCAAGTATACCAAATGGATGACAAGTCAACATTATTGAATGGTATTTTAGAAAAAGAAGTTTATGTAGATCAACCACCCGGATTTGAAGTCCAAGAGCACCCATCCAAAGTGTATCGTTTGAAGAAATGCTAAGGGATTAAAGCAAGTCTCCAAGAGCTTGGTATACAGACTGACACCTATCCGATCAAGTGGTTTCAGCTAATAAAATGAACCAACACTTTATACCAAACAGATCAACATGGTAAAATACTAATTGTATGTTTATATGTTGATGACATGATTTACACAGAAAATCTAGAACTAACAGATTTCAAACATGCAACTGAAATTGAGATGACAAGATCTTAAGTATAATGAAATATTTTTTCAGCATTGAGGTTCATCAATCAGCCAGTGCATTTTGTCCGCCAGCATGCAGCGCGTGACATTCTCAAACGGTTTTGCATGGATGGATGCAATCCAGCAGAAACCCACATACCTTTAGGCACAAAATTGAGCAAGAATGATGAAGGTCCCACAGTTGATTCTACTTTATACAAAGCTTAGTTGGCAGCCTTTGTTGTATCTTATAGCAACTAGGTCTGACATCATGTATGCGTACTAACCTTGTTTCTAGATTCATGGAATCACCAAAAGATTCTCATTGAAAATGGCAAAACGAATTGAGACACGCTGCGTGAACTCTCACTTCGCTTCTATGGTAACACTAAATTGAGGTAATCACCTCCTCGGGTTACACGATAGTGACTTTGCAGCCTAGATGACAGGAAAAGCACATCGTGATATGTTTTTCAACTGGGCAAGAACCTGATTTCATGGACATCGAAGAAACAACCAATTGTATACATATCTTCTGCAGAGGCGAGGCATGTAGTCATGCACTCCTGCAAATTTTCTTGTCACAAGATGGTCAGAAGATTATTGAAAAGACATGTCACAAAATGTGAGAGCTGATCCAACTCCTATCTTCCGTGGACAACACATCAGCAATGCATTATCCAAGAACCATGTGTTCCATAAGAAGACTAAACACATTGACACTCACTATAATTTCATCCGTGAACTTGTCAACGATGGGGTTTGCACTACAATTCTTTAGGAAACGAGATCAAAATTTTGTTGATATTTTCTCACTCAAGCCACTAGGAAAATCAGTTTTGATTTTCCAGACAAAGACTTAGGCATAGTCAAGGCCGCTGATTGTAACCCAAGGAGTCTGAGAGTGTTAAATATATCATCCTAATCAGACTAATCCCATTAATCGCCAACAGATCGACAGTTGTACTTTATCATTTTGTCTTGCTTGAGCATATATAGTTCAACCTATCTCCTGTTGTTTGCAATTTCTTCTAAGTTCTCAGATTCTTCATACATTTGAATATACTATTCTCTCCTGCATCATTCCACAATTTATCACACTCCACGTACGTTGGCCCTCAAAATAGCCCATTCCAAAAGCTTCCCAAAAAAAACTCCCCAACATGAAACCCACTATACAATTTCAATATGAAACCACTCGACTCACCCAAAAACCCTAAAAAAACAACTCAAATGCCGCCATTAAAACGCAGACACGACATAACCTAAAATTAACTGCAATTCATTATATTTTCTCACTCTAAGATCACACAGACACCCCCAGGCTCCCCCAAGAAAAATGGCACGACATGATGAATATGATGAATCTTTTCAAACAAAAGATAGGTTAAAGATTTTATGAAATAAGATATTTTTTGGGATATTTATTCGAAATTGGTTAAAAATTGTTGGATTTGTAGATTTAAGTGATTATTTCTGTAAAATCAGAGTTGTTTTAAGAGTTTTTCAACCTGTTAAATCCATTTCTACATTTAAAAATAAATTCTGAACAACAAAAAACAGTAATTCGTATAAATTTATATAACCAAATTTCCAAGAAAAAAAAACATTTCATAAAACAATAACCAAAGCCAAAAAAATTATATAAAAATGTACTGTATCTAATATCTGAACCATCAAACACACATTTAAAAATAAAAATGCCACAACACAACATGATGGATCTTGGCAACACAGTGAAACAAAAAGAAATTATATGGCCTATCAAACACACATTTAAAAATAAAAATGACACTACATGATCGATCTTGGCAACACAGTGAAACAAAAAGAAATTATATAAGTGTACAGTATCTGGGCTATCAAACACACATTAAACAAAATTAAAAGCAAAATACATATTCATATCGCTGATACTTACATAAAAGTGTACAGTATCTGGGCTATCAAGCACACATTTAAAAAAAAAAAAAAAGTGTACAGTATCTGGGCTATCAAGCACACATTAAAAAAAAACTTAAAGCAAAATACATATTCATATTGCTGATACTTACAAGGGCTGGCTGCTGCTTCTTCTCCACTGCTACTATGGATGCTGGTTTACCTCCTTTTTTCTGATCACTGCAACTATTACAAAGGCGGCCCTACCATTTATCTACATGATATACTTATTGAGCAAAAACAGCCGTATATCACAAAAACACAGAAATTTCTCACAGCTTTGATGCCATTGATTAATGGTGGGTCCGAAAAATAGGGAAAATCCTACTCGTCCTCTTAGTGAATCCAAGGTTGTGGGTTAGAGACTTACCTTGCATATGATGGGCACGCCAGCGTCCAAGAAGATCTAACTCTGTCGAGCTCCTACTCCAATGGCGAATAAGACGGCACCCAATAGCCATGCCCACATCAGTGAATTCGGTTCAAGGCTCATCCTGGTTCTAGGTTCTTCCTCGTAGGGATCAGCGCTGAAGGGTGAGAAAAATGCCACTGATTTTATCATCAACTTGATGAGCAATGAGATATGCAGGTGGGGAGGGGCATTATCAATGCGCCGAGGAACTGTAGGCCTGGTTCTGGGCTCCTCCTCGCAATGCCCTGAGAAATGGGCGTTGGGAAGGGCATAGGGGATGGATGGAGAGGAGTTGGAAGGCCTCGGACGGCGGGGGCATCGAATTAGAACTGCCGAGGGCGTTCTTTGAAATTGGACTGTAGACAGGGGCAAGTAATCAAATTTACATGACACGGAACTCACAATACAAGCGCGGCACATAACCATTGACGTGAGTTCGCCGCCCCCTCTACGACTCCAAATTCCAAGGTTGACATCCTACCTTCAAGACCAATAAAATAAAAAGACAGAAATCAATGAAATAAAAATAGAAAAACGTAAATTATAAAAAAGACAGAAATCAATGAAATAAAAATAGAAAAACGTAAATTATAAAAAAGACAGAAATCAATGAAGATAAAAATAGGAAAATGTAAATTATAAAAAGACTTGGAGATTTAAAATATTAAAATGCAATGTGGTTGGATTAATATGAAATTGTATTCATTATATGTCTCTGCAAGCACATAATAACACATCAAGGCTATAAGAAAATAACGATATCATTATAAGGTGAAAGGGTGATTAAAATAGAAAAATGTAAATTATAAAAAATAATTAGAGATTTAAAAAAAATAAAATGCAATGTGGTTGGATTAATATGAAATTGTATTTAGTATATGTTTTTGTAAATCCATAATAACACATCAAGGTTATAAGTAAAATAGTACTATCATTATAAGGTGAAGGGGGTGAAGGGTAAGGTGGAGAAGTGAAAATGTTGTAACTAAAATTGTGTTAAGGAGTTGAACATTTGAAAACTTAATATATTTGAAATTTTGAAGAGTTTTTTTTTTTTTTCAAAATTTTTTTTTTATCAAAGTGAAGAGTGTTGTATTTCAAGAATTTGTTTAAAAATATCATATTTATTAGATAATAGATTAATAGATTTGTAAAAGCAAAGTTATTTTTTAATATGATCTTTATTAACAAAACATTTGCCTCTGTATTATGGAATGTTACTAATTGTAATCAATTTGCATAGATGTGCATAGAAAGTGAACACCCACCATCATGAAGGCACATGTTGGTTTGTATGGTAGTGAAACTTTAAAATTAAGTGTGTTGTATGGTAGCCAGAGGATGACATACAATCCCATCCCAGGTGCATACAATTTAACAAGTGCTAATTATGTAAGGCATTCCCTCTCCCAAAGGTGTTTTTGCATCTTTATCTCACTTTGCAATGATTTTGTATAGCTAGAACTATTTTTTTGACTTATTTAAATAGGTCTAAAACCAAGGTATTGCACCATCTCTAGGAAAAGGTTTTATGATACATAGGTACTGGCACAATATTTTTGTTATTTTATCTAAAATGAAGACATTGTACCATAACAAAGAGACTTAAATTGGTTAACGATAAGCATGAATAATAGTCACCATCAAATAGCAATATGGCAAGCCAATCTATTTACACTATCCATAGTGTAAGCTTGGTGTGCATATGACAATGTTTTTACAACAAGAAAAAATATGACGTCTGAAAGGAAGCATTTCTTTGTAGAGGAGAAAAGAAAGAAAGAGTAGATATGTGAATATGTTGGGTCGAGTGTTGTTGTTCCACGAAAGGCCATATCTTTGGCATTGGTTGCATGGATGTTGGAAATTGTTGCAACGTGAAGAAGACAAGAATGTCTACAAACATGATGGAAAAAATGAACCTGTGTATGTTCCTCTTTCTATGCATGTGGTATTCTAATGAATGAGTCCATATAAAAAACACAAAGCAAAATAAATGGTCCGTACCAGAAATGTGGAACTAGAAATGCATGCCAACACATCATAGCATTGTTCTAAGATAGCAATTCTCTGATTACTTCAATTACCTCGTGAGAAGTGCTACTTCTAACCTTTAGTACTTAATATTCAACATTGTTAAATATTGTAGTAAGATTAAAAAAAACACTTTTCTATTACCGCCTTGAAAAATTGATGCTTAATGTTACAAATATCAATAACAAGAATTAGTTATACACCCTATCTCATTAATCTTAAGAGAAACATTTGTTACCTCTAATCAAATCAATAAGGATGCCTTGAAAATTACAAATAACTAGAATTATTAATGCTCTAATTGCATGGGTCGAGCTATGCTCCCTTATAAGAAAACTCAAAAATATATATTTTCAGTTATCTTAGAAAGAATCTATTTAGAATCCAAAAAAAAAAATTCCAAGACTTCCACAACAATATGCCTAGTATGCCACTGAAGTAGGAAAAGCTTGACTAATAATTCTCGGCACTTTTGTGGAAGCATTGCAATTTGCATCATTGGTTTCCACGCTCTTTGAGGAATCAAACTATATAGGTCATTGTCCCTGGCTATATCAATCACTGACTACAAACAGTAACCAACGATACCTACTTGCAATGTTCGACAAAACAGAGTATACCACACAGGAAAAACACCTTTAGTAACCACTCACACAACCAGATCAAAGATTAACACACTGATGGTTTACGTGGTTAAAACCATCGGAGAGGGAGTTCATGGCCCTAGTCAATGTGGCCACTTGAGGTGATACATTAATGCAAAAGAAAAATATTATACAAGAGAATTTCTCACAATCAATCATCAACAAATGACCCTCCATTTTCTTTAAATATAGATGATGGGCCAATCGGGTGTTAATCCACGAATCAATATAGTTGTTAAGGTTGAGGATAATATGAATTGTCTAATCACTCTATGTCTAGAACATATTGTGATCGTCACATTACATAACTACAAATGCATACTAATGCACATCAAAGAAACACACTTTTTCCTAAAGGCATATTAGGCCAAGTTGAACTTAACTAACTCCTAAGTGTTTAAATATCCTAACATCCCCCCTTAAGAACAACTTGGGATAGGATTGAAGGATTTACAAAGGTGGCACAATAGAAGAAACAAGGAGGCATTAGAGCATATCCCCCCTTAATGACAACTTCCTAAACTCCTAACATAGATTGAAGCTTGAAAAACCTCTCTTTTGTAAGAGACTTTGTGAAAATGTCTGCAACTTGATCATCTATAGGGCAAAGGAACACTTCAATAACGCAATTGTGAATGAGCTTTCTAATGAAGTGCATGTCTAGCTCAATGTGTTTACTACACTGATGTTGAACTAGATCTTTGGCGAGCTTGATGGCACTCTGATTATTGCACCAGAGGGTGGTCGAATGTTGCTCTCGAAATCCAAACTTTGAAAGGATCTGTTGAAGCCACAAGGATTCTAGGCTTGCATTAATCATTTCTCAGTACTCTACTTTTGCTAAAGAAAGAGCTATAGCTTGTTGTTTCTTACAATCCTAAGTGACAGGTTCGGAACCGAGGCTGAAAACATAACATGTAGTAGACTTTCATGTTAGAAAAGCAGGACCGTGGAGCAATAAAATAAAACAAATACGGAAACAAAACATAGAAGATACACAATACAATAGAGGCACAGATTTACGTGGTTCACCCAGTGTGGG
>SNQJ01S0020698.1:23891-41399 GCA_010110895.2 Picea sitchensis | reverse complement strand
GACAAAAGCGAGAGAACCACCAATAAGGCTAATGGCATCCAAGACACTGAACGAATCCCAATGTGTGAATAGATTTATTTCCATCGAACACAAGGGAAACCCCCGAGTTGGTGACCAATGATGAAATGTCGACTGTTGGGTTCAAGGTTACCTACCAATGATGAAAGTGGGACCAGGGTGCACGATAGGACTACAACTTCATGTAATTCTGAGACACACTAAGGGTATGGCCGACATGAAAATTCAATAGTTCTGAGGAATGGACGACACGGGTTAATAGACATCCTTTGAACAAGAGAATGAGACATATGGAAGACTCTAGCAACATAGACTCAATGATGAAACTTTGTGATGCAGGAGGCATCAATCAAACTCTCCATAGAGATTGGAAGAGTAACCAGTCGGGGGAGTAAATTCTCAGTAACGAGCTTAGCTTCCTAAGGTCATCCTAAACCCAAAATTTTGATGAAATGTGGACTCAAAAGTTTGTTCTCTGTTCACAGGCGACACAATTGCTGCCAATATAAGATAATATTCTTTTCACGCCTACCTTTTTTTGTTTTTTCATAGTCAAATGAATGTTATGATATAGAGGAGGAAACGAGTGTCACAAGTAAACAAGTAAGCAACTAGTTCCAGTGGTGGAAGATACCTATGCCCAATGCAATGAGGTGCATGCGGGAGATGGACACTCGTGGGAATGTTTCCTCTTGGGTATAGGGTGTCAAGATGCAAAGGATATAAACAAGAATCTGCTTGGCTGATTATGCAAACTGCTGAGGTGAAAGGCATATAACACAAAAGAGAGAACTGATAATAAGCTCAATACTACAAGCAAGAGAATGAGATGCAATTACAACTTAACGCCAAAAAATGTCCTTTTTTTGTAATTTTAGTCTACTTGGTTTAAAAAAGGGGTAAACTTACACAAAATAGATGTCATTTCAAATCCAATTTATGAGTGTGAAAGAGACAAGTTCACTCGACAATCGTTTCACTTTTTGAGAGAGTCAGAAAAGAGCTTAAACCAGACTCGTTGGGAGTCCTCTAGGTATAGGTCAACATGCTTATGAGTAAGAAATGAGGTTCAAACATAAAGTCACATATTAACTACAAGGGACTCCCGATCCTACGAACAAAAATCTGTACATGGGCACCGAATGGAGCAGGGGATCTAACTAGGGTACCCATGTTTGGTAAGTCTCTACCATTCAATAACGACACTTCTAGTTGCATATAGAAGGTTCTGTGTCACTATTAAATGGGTTCATACCTAAGGCATATGAGCTGCAATCATAGGATGATACAAGTGTGCATAATGGATTGGTGACCTATCCTATATGCTGGATGATGAAGATATCTGTCCAAAGTTACGAACGAGTGACATGGTGCTGAAAACCGCAAGAATCCCTGGATAAAACCACCAAAACCAACTCCATCCACTGTCGTATTAATCCATTAGGCCAAAATATTAGAAACAACCATGTAAAGTGGGTAATTTTTTTCTATAAATAGTAAACAAAACCAATTTTACTATACCATTTGTATTTTTTACCCAAATAGTGCATTTTGGACCAAATTGCCCCCAAATTTCAACTGCTGATTGCGGGAGCCACGAGCGACAGAATCAACAATCGTTTGGACCAGGTAATTCATCTTGCTCCTCTCTGTATTTCTAGTGGATTAAAATGTGCAATTAGGTTTCCTTTTTTGAGTATTTTAGGGCGCAATTTAGAAACTAAGGTGTACACGGGCTATAGATCATCGGGTCGCGTATACACATACCTATACACAATTGTTTACAAAACAACTAGCATATAAGCAGCCCTATACGCGACTGTGTAAACTGTAGCTTGCATACATGTCCATGGATAAGGTTTTTAAGATGTTTCTAACTCAAAAAAATGGTTTGAATCTTTCAAGATGGTGCTAGAGTGGAGAGAAAGAGAGCATGAAGAGGTGGATGTTGCAGTGGAGAGAGATACAGGGGCCCAGATGGCCTTAAAAATATGTGGGCTATACAAGTTTTGAGCTCTCAAAGGTATGAGGGCTGAAGTGAGTATGCTTCAGCTGCTTGTGAAGTATTGGGATTCAGATATTGAGACCTTCAACCTTGATGGACAACCATTAAGGATCGAAGTTGAGGACATCTAATTCTTGACAAGATTGTTGCGTTGGGGTGAGGTGGTCAACCTCAAATCTCGGGGAGCTGGGTGTGGCATGAACATAGAGGATTACATAGCCACTCATTGCATTGCAGGGACTGAAAAGGTAGGGGGCCAACTCCCGATTAGAGCGATCAACAATCTGAGTCTCAAGATTGTTGTCCTAGTGTTGAAACAGATCACAGGGTTAGCCTCTTTTCACCAGGCATCGAGGCCACTTACATTCTATTTAGTTGACCCATGGTTTACAACTAGTGCACCTCACTGTTGGACAACATGAAGAGCCAGATGACAGACTGCAAACTGGGTAGAAAGATGAACTTTGGGTTCGCGTCTATCCTTTGTAGTTTTTTCTTCAAGCGGGTTCTAGGCTTGGGCCCTAGAGTTGATATTGTTCCTCATGGACCTCGCGATCCAGCCATGGTCTAGTTGACCAAGGTGATGAGGTGATAGGGGGGTGGTAGGGTGCCAACACCCTACAATGATGAGTTTTTCTTCTGGTGGAGTCAACAGGTGATGGCTCTGGAGGACTACCCTTATGCAGGGTTTGTCTTCAGAGGAGATCTAGACATGCCATTACCACAAGGTTCCGCCTACAGAGACATAGATACGACATTTTTTTTTTGAATATTTCATTTTTTTTGTATTTTTGCATAAGAAAACAAAAATATTTTTGGATGATGTCAAGTACTAACTAAACATGTGTGTGACATAGACGTGGGTCCATGACAACTGGATGGACTTCCACCACATCGATGGAGGCACCGAGGAGATGAGCCAGTGGGAGGGGACGCGGATAGAGTGCTTCAAAACATGTAGGGAAACCTGTCTCGTTTGACGTAGAGGATTCCCATGGTTTAGGTAGAGGATTTGCCGGAGGAGATGCAGCGACAAGTGGTAGGTGTGCCCCGTGCTTGGGTACAAATATTTTGGCGTTTCACAAACACCATAGTATGCTATCATGACACTCATCCGGCACCACAGGCGTAGATGTCATGATTACTGTATGATCGACCGTATGTGTATTTTGAGGGTGTGAGCCCCAATTTTGTACTATAACATCATATTTTTTGGAGAGATGAAATATATAAAAACATTGATCTTCGAATTTACTTATATTAGAATGTGTACATTGATGAAAGTGTTTTCTTTGCTTTAGTTATGTGACAAATTCCAATCTAAAACAAAATTAGCATATGCATCAGATACATAATTATAACTTCTAGGTATGTGATGATAAGTAATAAAATCAAAATGTCATTCCAAAAGTCGTATCTGTAAGAATCGTCAGAGTAGAGTAGGATCATGCACATGGTAACTGGCGTTCAACTGACATACTACTAACTTGGAGTCCAGGCAAACTTCTAAAGAGTGAATACCATGTGAAATGGCATTGCACAAAAGTTCTATAACAACGCTATATTCGACCACATTATTCATGGATGGCCCTAGGAAAACGCCACCTGAAGACACCAATAGACCCTTGGGTGATTAAACAACCCAAGCGGTGGAAGCCAAGTTCTGTGTATGACGATTGGCCCCATCTGCGAATCCTAAGTAGACTGAAGACTCTGTTGACATCTTCCAACCAATGGAAATATTGATAAACAAGCTAAAGATAAAAAAGAGGGAAAAAATATCTACACTAAAATACATTAGTATACAAAGAGTTACGCCCAAGCTTGGGGCTCAAGCGTAATATATTTTCAAATAGAGCCCATTCCTGGGCTCAACCATCACGTTCCTTTCATAATATTCTAATTCATAGGCTCCTTTTTCCAAGACACGTAACATGATATAGGGACTGTGCCACATGGGTTTGAACTTGCCTGACCCTAGTGGTTCTTTGAATTGGTCGTACAGAAGGACCAAGTCACCCTCAATGTATTGTCGAGGACAGATAGACTTATCATATTGGACCTTGACACGTATTTTATTCACTTCAATAGCTGTGGAGGCATCTCAACGTTGCTCATATAGACTCTCTAGGTGTACGAGGCATTGTTCGAGATAGGAAGTGTCAGGTAAAAGCGCAACTGTCAATCTAAGAGAAGGGATTTCACATTCAATAGGTAGGATCGGTTCCACACCATGCATTAATTGGAAAGGGGAAAAAATGGTGGAAGTTTTAACCGAGGTTTGGTATTCCCAAAGTGCTAGATAAAGCATGATATGCCAGTCAGATTTTCTCTGGCTGACAGTTTTTTGCAAAATGGTCTTGAGAGACTTGTTCACGACCTCTACTTGTCCATTTGCATGGGGGTAGTAAGGGGAATAATGACCATTTCTAAACTCCATTTTTTATGCTAATGCTTTCATCATTTCATTTTCAAAGTGACTGCCATGATCAATGACAATCTCACTCGAGATTTCGAACCTAGATATAATTTGATTGAAAATGAAGAAGGCAACAGTCTTACCATCGGATATAATTGTAGGCATGGCCTCAACCCACTTAGTAAAGTAATCTATGACTACGATAATGTGTTGATGCCCCCTAGTCGAAGTTGGGTTGCAATCCACAAAATTCACCCCCCACTTGGTGAAGGGGCCGATGGTAACGACTAGATGGAGAGGGGCTGGATGCGAGCACATTTTTCGAGTGAACACTTGGAAGGGGTGACACTTCTTAACCACTTCGATGCAACCTTTAAAAACATATGGCCAAAAATAATCAGCTTGCAAAATTTTCTGGGCTGTCGCAAGCCCGAATAGATGACCACCACAAGCCCCACTGTGGTAGTAGTTTAGAACAGACTGAACTTCTTCATGATTCAAACAATGACGCAAGATATTGTCTACTGCTCGGTGATATAGAGTGTCACCGATGATAAGGTAGTTCTTAGCTTGGTATCGTATACGCCGTCGGTCATCTCGCGAGAGATGCTGAGGGAACTTCAAAGTTTGAAGATAAACAACAATATATCCATACCAGGGTTTTGATTACGAGACAAGGAAAATGTGTTCATCCACAAATGAATCAAGATGGATAACATCCTCATCTAACCAAGGGAAGTCAGATAGTAACTCTGCAAAAACTAGTGATTTTTTGGACTTCGCAGAAGCAAAATTGAGATTGAATTCTTGTAGAATGATAATCCATTTATTGTACTTTCCCCCTATGATACGCCTAGTAAGGAAAAATTTAAATGGATTGACATCGGCAACCACAATAGTTTTGAAAAGGTATATATAGTGTCGTAATCATTGAACTGCGTGAATGACAACCAAATCTAGCTTTTCAACATGAGAATATTTGTGTTCAGGGCTGACTAAGTTTCGATTAAGATAGTAAATGACGTGCTCACAGAGCTCGTCATCCTCCTGAACCAACACCATACCAATCATTTCATCGGACGCGACAAAATAAAGCAAGTAATTCCTACCATAGTCTGGAGACTTCAGCAGAGGCATAAATACCAAGGATTTATTCAAAGCATCGAAGGATTCCTAGGCTCACTCATCCCAGATAAAAGGAGTGTCCTTCTTTAAGAGACGCATGAAACCCTTAGTAATATTGGCATAGGTCACTATAAATCATCGTAAAAATTTAGTTTTCCCTTGTAAACCTTGAAGTTGACAAATATTGTGCGGGGGAGGGAATTGAAGTATTGCCTCAACATTTAACAGATTTACCATGATCCCAGTCTCAAACACTAAAAATCCTAGAAGTCGACCTGACCTAACGCAAAAGATGCATTTATGAGGGTTCAAATGAATGTGATAATGGCGACATCTTTCAAAAACTAGCCGAAGATGTTTAGGGTGATCCACTCTCTTATGAGAGTGATCAATGAGATTGTCGAGATAGGCTTCGACTATATGCTTGAGATCATGAAATGCAAAGGTCATAGCTCGTTGGAAGGTTGATCCAACGTTTTTAAGGCCGAAAGGAATCTTCCGGTATGTGAATGTACCCCAAGGGAAAATAAATTCCATTTGATGTTGGTCCTCGGGCTTAATCTGAATTTGGTTATACCCTAAAATTCCATCTATAAAAGAAAAAATATCGCTTCCTGCACATTCGTCAAGAATATGATCAATGAAGGGTGTTGGGGAGTTTTCTTTGGGACAAGCTTTGTTCAGGTCATGGAAATCCATGCATACGCAGATGGTTTCTTGTTTTTTATTCACAAGAATGGGATTGGATACCCATTCAGTCAAGGGAACCGGGTAGATAAAGCCAACGTTAAGAAGTTTTTCTACCTCTTCCTTAATAGCAGGGGCCTTCCTAGGATTTACAACTCTATGTCATTGTCGAACAGGCTTAGCATCCAGTTAGGTTTTAATCTCATGTTCGACAATTCGAGGGTCGATTCCTAGCATATATTCATATGACCAAGCGAATACATCGCAAAATTCTTTGAAGATCTCGGTGCAGATCATAATTTCTTCCGGCGAACAATCCACACCAATGTATACATTTTCAACCTTTCCAGGAATATGAGATATATTTATCGTGACGGTAGGAGAGATACTCGCCATGTTTCCTTTGGCATAAATGTCATGCTTATCAAGTGGAACTATGGCATGACCGACTATCTCGCTCAAGGTAGATTTAAAATCATCTTGTTCAATTCTGGCAAGCTCTGGGAGAAAACAAGAGCGATGATGCATATCATCCCATGGCATGTCAGAACCATTCATGGCCTCTATGATAGATTCATTTGAAGGTAAAGTCTCATCGAGGCGGTCATGTGAACAAGACGATGAAGTGGCCCACACGGGTTCAAGAACAAGATCCTCCTCGTCTGTCTACGAGGTAATAGGATCTGGATCAGCGAAAGAGTCAAGAACAAATTGATACACTATCTCTGTTGCCTATAGTGGCATGGCCATTCCAATATGTGATTGACCTTCACAAGATACAGTCAAGGAAGGTAGGGTCCAAGGATCGTTAAAATACGAAGTGCGGAAAGGAACAAACCTCTCTGACAAAGTAGACCTATTGGACATGGCATATATATGATGAACTAATGCCATGAAGTTGAAGGTACCCATAAGGGATGAATACATTCTGACACCAATATTCTCAGTTGCCAGCTGAGAATTGTCGATCACTGGGATCGACGGTCCAACTGATGCATTGGGGCTAGCGTACACAAAGGAAAACTAATCGATCGTCACGATATTCCCATCATGATGAAATCAAAGAGTGTGGAAGATAGACGATATGATTGTAGGCATAGCATAAGTCCAATTGAGTCCTAGTAACAAGTTATAGTCGAGGGGCACATCAAGCACCTCGACATCCACCTCTACCATCTTCCCACCTAACTGGACCGGGAAGGCAAGAAGAATATCGTGAGGTTGGAAGGAACGACCGTCAAAATCAGTCAACATGGTCGAAGATTGAGAAAGGGTAGGAGAGCCGAGGGATTTCCAACAGACCAAGGACATCACACATGTTGCAACGACTTCATCAACAACAATACACTTGATGGTATACTTTGAGTAACCCACATGGATTTGGAATTCCACATGGTAAGGAAAGCAAGGCTTCACATCCATGATTCCAAACTTGATAACTTTAGAGCCACAAGATCTAGAGCTCCTAACGCAGATAGAAAGACATTCCTCTATGAAGGACATGTCTAGCGTACCTCCAGAGCTGACATCACACAAGGGGTTTGACCTAGATCCTCAACAATAGAGTAATTTTGGGTGGCTCTAACATTAGGATTGTGGGTAGAGTGCTTGAGTACTCCTTTCAGAATATGAGGCGAGGACTCTGGTTTTTCAATCTATAAAGGTGTCTTTGGAGGAGGGGGAGACTATAGACTAGGTACAGTCTGTGGAGAACTATAATCACAAGACCGAGTGGCTACATTAACCTCAGATTTAACCATATTGATGTATATATGGTCACCGTATTACGTTGGTGGGTTTTGACTCCCACCCGCCGCATTTACGGTGTTTGAGGAGCTCGAGGCCATGTGCTGATTATGTGGAAAAGGATTAGTCAGCACAACGGGTAGTAGAGATAAAAGCCTCGCAACTTCCGCAAGTTTGGGGCACAAGTGGGTAAGGTGTTCGTCTGTACAAATCTTGCAGGGAAACTTCATCTTCCGCCTTTCTTTCTTTCCCTCACCAACATTGTTATTCGACTTTCATTATTATTGTTTTCCTTGGGTTTATTATTATTCTTCCCACCCTTAGGATTGTTACCACGTCCTTTATTTTTATTCTCTCCTGGTTGCTGGTTACCATTCGGGTTAGTCGATGACTGCACATAATGTACATCCATCGACTGAGTGGGAGTGGAGGACATATATGAATCTATCCCTCCTACAGACTGGTTTAGAGACAAATATTTCAACTGGCTTGTCACCAAGTCTGCATATATCACATTGGCAGAGCCTACAATGCCATCGGCATGAGGCTTGGGATTTTTTCTAGGGTCATAGTTTGACCTCGGTGTGTCTGGAAGAATCTCGTACAACATCCCAGAATGAGCATATATAAGATATAATTGTTGGGATTTAAAAATCTCTTCTTCCTCAAATGTAACCCTGGATGTAGAAACATCCTTCGAAATATAAGGCTATAGAGACTTAAGGAACCACTCTAGCAGGAATTCCTGGGGTATGTAGGCCTTGATTAACCTCTTCCATCTACACCACTCTTGGATGCAATCTGAGATATGGGTGGCTTTCTCCTGACGAAAGGCCGACATAAGTTCTATGCCAACATCGTAACGAATCGACAATCGGAAGTGGTTGAGGAAGACTAAAAAAATCTAATTAAAAGTTCCCTACGTCCCCCCTGGTAGCTCTATATACCATTTTGCGATGACCCCCGTGAGGGTGCGTTGAAACAATATTAAATGAATAGAATCGTCGTTAAGGGAGTTCGAAGAGCACCAAAGGTGAAAAGTAGTGACGTGATCACCAAGATCCTCACCAGTCTTGCCTTCGAATTTTGGAATATTCGAAGGAAGCTTGGTGGGGACGGGGGGCCATGTTGGATCATGATGCACATGGTCATTCATCAATCTGGACAAGTCTGGCAGATTGAGCTTGGCCAGAAAAGGGAGACGGGGTTGCAGCATCTGGCCCAAAGCTCCCTGGAAAGATTGTTGTTGGGGAATCACAACCCATCTAAGGTTCTGGTATCCACCATGGCCCTGTCTGGGATTGTAAGACCCTCCTCCGAATTGATTCATGAGGGTTTGGTTGGGCACCATTCCAGTAGAAATGTTATGATGAGGGTTGTAAAAATTTCCCCCGGATGGAGTGGCTCTAGGTTGGGGGTTTCCCAAGGTATGAAACTGACCTCCTCCGAGTGTGAATCTGGAGGATAAAGGTGGATTCACCATTCCAAACGTGTTGGTTGGAATTGGTACAAAGGATGTAGGTGTAAAGGAACGACCATAAGCAGTAGCTTGTCCGCTAGGTTGGCTACTCCATCCAAAAGCATTAGGCCTAAGGTTAGACCCAGGGTGAAAAGGAGGAATGCCTCTAACTGTAGGAGCCGTTTGTGGGATATGATCACCACCAAACAAAAATGGAGTATGTGGAGGAGCAATGCCCCCAAGTCCAATACTAGTATTCAGAGTAGATGCTAGGATGGAGGATGAAAATTACGATGTGAAATTCGACATACCTTAAGAAAAAGGGCTAGAGTTCTTAGGGATGGACTGAATATTGTAGCCCGACAAGTGACAAAGGGACCCAAAAGGGTTCGTGGCTATAGGTTGCGTATTCACTATAGGACGGACATGAGTGATGATAGGAATCTCTGACACTACAACCATTGTGGTTGAAGGTGTCAAAGGAGTACCGTTAACTATAGTGGGTATGGGAGTTGAAGGACTCCCAATATCTTTCCGACTCGATTCAGTACTCATCCTTGTGTGATCACAAGTCTGGTAAGTGGAGGTGTGTCTACCAGGTTTGATAACTTTGTGCCTTTTAGAAGGAAAAGACTCAAGATACGGTGGTAATCGTAATAAGTGATGAGACCTGCGGGGAAGCTAGTTTGGCTCCATGATGACTCAAGACTCGAGATATAAAAAAATAAAATCCGAAGGCCAACTAGTAATCAAAGAGCACACCAAAGTAAAATAAACAAAAGGCCAATATGCAAAGAAACAGGATAAAGTGGCTAAAAGGGGCCTCCTTCCCTAAAGTAGGTATGCCTCACCCAAGAGGGGCCTGAGAATCCCTGCAAAATATCAGAGGTATAAGAATCAATTATAAGGGCCCTCGTGGGCTTAACAACCAGTTGGTCAGATCCCCCCTGGAGAGGTAATCCTCCATAAAGGCTATGTGCTTCCCAACCCTTATTTGACCCAGGGTACTTGCAGAATAACCCCTGCAAGTAACCTATGTGGTACCTATGTCAAGCAACTAAGCAACCACGATATAACCGATGCACATGCGAACAATCATAACTCATGTCTACCGTATGGGTAGGGTAACAAATCCCGAAACCTCGAAAGCACTGCATCTCACAGTGGTAAAGGTACTAGCAGGATCCCCATATACAAATAGATCCCCATAAATATATCTGACACTAAGAAGGTATTGGGGGGATATCCCCTCAACCAACCTCACACGACCTCGTGCTTAACTCCGGTGTAAGCGGAGCCTCCTGACATCACCAATTATACAATGGATTTCACCACTCCCCTAGTCAGACACATATGTTGATTTAATAGCCTTGGAGAAGTTTACTCACAAAATCCTATTCCAAGGCTCTAAATCCTAAGCTAGTTTGTGCACCCCAGAAAATAAAATCGTTTCTAATCAATTTTAAATGATCAACGCTTCTTTTAGTGGCCTTGCTTACTCAAAAAAGGTGCGGTCGTGAAACTAATGATGTTATGACTTAGCAAGTAAAATAAATGAATATAAATAAAATGCAAAGTCCTAACTTCAATTCCCAATAAATGATAAGCTTTTCAAAATGCAATTTTCAATTTAGTTCTGCAATTTCAAATAAGATGCAATCTTTCTATACGTGTACTAAGATCAATGATAAGGACCCAAAAGATCAAATGCCAAGAATGCAAAATGATTAATATTTTTGTATTTTCAATATATAAAAAAAATAAAATTGCAAGGACTGAACAACAACTCGATCTCGATATAAAAACTCTATTGTATGTAAACAAAGACAAACCAAGTAGGATATCAAGAAGCAAACTCCCAACACAAGATGCAAGGACAATAAATGAAGATGATGATGCAAAAGGCACTGCCCAAAAATTCAACCAAAGAAAGGTTTCCTATCATTCCAAAGACACTTAACAGTCATCAAAAAGACCCAAGAAGACTTAGCAACCATTAAAACTTACCCAACAAACATCAAACTCGGCAACCAAGCAAAAAATGATGATGTACGCAATTGTTTAGGAGAAAACCATGTATATATGCCTCTTGCAGAAGGACAACATGCGTATGTACGCAACTGTCAGGTAAAAACCCACATATATGTGTTAAAACATTGCTAGGCTAAGGATAAGGCTAATAAACTTAGACTCAAAATGATCAGAGGCTATCAGGCAATCAGAAGACAAGAAACTCAATATAAATGAGAGCAATCAAAGGAGAAAAACACTCCAAACCCCGAAAAGAAGATTCTATCTCTCTATGGCGAGGGGTAAACCACAATAGATGGAAATGACTGCAGAAACAACTCTAATCTCAAGTATGCTATATAAGCAAATATGGTAATAAGACAAGATGAAGATCCTACCTCGTCCAGATGTTCGATGAAGTCCACCGTTGAGCACGTGACTCAAAGCAATATACCTGCAACTTGTCCTCAACAACCAAGAAAGGAAAGCATATGGTGATAATATATAAAGTTAACACTTTCAGTAGAATAATCCATCAACATTCATAACAAATATGCCCATGTAATAACAATTCAAATATTTGCAAGACATTAATTGGACGAGAAAAGAGTATTTCTATTAAAATGTAATCAACAGAAGTGAATGAATTACAAACTTCCGTGTCGGCATGGTTCGGAGCCGAGAAACTAAGTCCTTTCCAGCCGGGCCTCTACCACTTCAATCCTCCACCAAAGGCAAGCTCATATAAGAGAGACAATGAGGTTCTCAATCAAGTAGGGAAGAGCTTGGGGGTTGAACAATATGTTCAAACTTAAAAGGACAAAGGGATGCAGACTCAATATGAAGTGAATAATTTCTCCAGAGTAACTTTTTTCTCAAAGTTGAATTCTTCTTCTCTTTTCCACAGCTTGGATATGGCCCATTTATAGCCTTTAAGTGGAACTGAAGGGTCAATTTAGAATGTTTCCAGTTTAGGGAAGGTCAAGGATCATGGATCCCGTGACATGAGATGGAAACCTGACACTATTTTTTAATTTTGGGCATAAAACCCGATGTATGCAGGCTGCAATGGTGCAACCTGCGTATACACATGCTGTATAATAGTTAGGGCATGTATATGTGGAAACATATTGTTTTTATCTCTGGGATTTGCAAAAAGTGACTTCAAGTCTGGATAGGGAAACGGAAAAAGGCCTTCTGAGAAAATTTTCCTAGGGTGAGGCAAATCTTGCTATAACAATTCCTTGCGGAGGAACTGTGTGAAGACTCGGTTAGGGGAACAAAGTCACAACCTTAATGACTGCAGAGAATTGAGCAGTGGGATACAAACATATATATAAGAATCCTGGATTACATTTTAAAACATCATGCATGAATGGAAGACTAATAGATGAATGTTGACCATTCTGATAACTGAATGATAATGATCAGAATGCACAGGTTCATGATTCATTACGACTTTTTATTTTTTATTAAAGCATGCTGATGTATCCAAAAAGTTAGGGTGAGATTAACCAAGCCTACTCAAGGAAAAAAGCAGGAAGATCCCAACAAGGAGTAAATTGAAAAACCAAAGAAGGGAAAAGGGGGAATACTTTTCTCACTTTAAAAACTCATAATTGCTTACAGAGTTGCAAGTCTTAAAAGAGCATCTGGGGGAGCAAGTACAACTGGAAAAAGGGAGAATGAATAAATAATCATCTTTAAATGAATGGGCTTGGTTAAGTCGTGATAAGTAAAGGCAATGGGGTCTTTGAAAATAACTCAGTTGGACTGAAAGTCCAGGGCTTTGTAGAAGGAGTTGGACGAGGGAAGAGTTCCTTGACCCTTCCTTGTTGGTTATTGTATTTCTCTGGTATGAGAGATTGATTTACTAATAAAAGTAAATGTTTTTTCATCCTAGTGATGATGATTGTATGATGATAGAAACAAATGAGAATTGTTTGTGTTTCACTCATGGAAACATTAAAGATAATGCGATGAAGTGCATAAAGATATGCTAGGACATATATGAAAAATGTTTTATTGATCTGAAGGCTATGATACAAGAATTTTTATCTACCCGACGACTAACATATTTGTGGTGTATGTCATGTGTAGAAAGAAATTGGAACTGTTAAGAAAGATAGTTGCCAATGATGGACAACCTCAAGCAAAGGATGACTATGAGAAGGATGTCGTTAAAAGATTGTTGAAGGGACTTTAAAAGTCCCCATAAAGAACCACTAATGGTGTAATATCAGAGAGGGCTAGCAACCATAGCAGGTATAAAAATGTTCATACCTATGTGGCATATGGTATGGAGGGATTTGGTAAGAATTCCATCTGAAGTATTTTAATTTCTTACTGATATGCGAATAATTTTGAGTGTCTATTGCATGCCATTGCTACCCAAGTAGGGTAAGATTCAAGAAAGAAGAATCTAAATAATAGAGAGAGGAAGTCTATTCCAGACAAGGATGATTTATAATCCTTGCAAGAAAATGCATGAGTAAAGAGTACCATGGGTACGATAACCAATCTAGGGAGATTGGGAATAAAGGTGCTCATAGTTATCACATTGCATGGAATGCACCGAGGAAATGCATGTTTGCATGAGAGGGAAGGCAATGGATTTCCATCGAGGAAGGAGGACCTTCCACTACTCCACTTGAATTGTGTAGTTGATAAAGAAAGGAAAATTTGGGTGGCCATGAGTGTTGCCACTCTGGTTACTACTGAAGGAAGAATGCTTGGGTGCATTCAAGGGAAAATTTTAGTTTCATATGTACTGATTTGGGATTGTGATCATCCTATAGCAGGAAGCACAGTCCTACTGCAATAATGAACGAGAATATATGGTGAAGAGGTTGGTTAAGCTCCAACACACCATGGCAAAGTGATTTTCATAAAGTGTGGCAAACTTGAAATCAATGCAAGGGTACATTGGGTATGAATGTGGCCATGAATGTTGGCACATTGATTAAAGTCATTTGATATTTGAATTGCATTTATAAAATTTAGTATATTGAAAGGATGCATACGTAAATAATGATATTTCCTTTTTCTTTGTATCCTTGAATAGATGAAAATGACTTGGACTATTAGTATGCATAGTTTTGAAAATATAAAGTGCATGAAAACTAACAATTTTTTTGGCTGAGGAATGATGAAATGGTAGGAAGAAAAGGGTCTTGGATATGGCAGTGTTGTAAGCCCATAAGGAAGACAAATTCCCTGCTGAGAAAAACTACTATGGAAAAGAAATTCCCATACGTGTGAATCTGGTCCCTGTGCGGAACAGATATGAAAATAAATGTGGAATCTAAAAATCTGTGGGTGACAGATTTGCAAGATTTTTTTTTTGAATTTGAAATTGATGATAATATCTCATGATTTCTGTATACCTGTGATACAGGTGAAAATAAAAAAATCTTTATAGGGAGGAAAGGTGAAGGTTTTCGGCTATTGTTGAGATAGGAGAGCCCTGTGGTAATCCATGATCACCTTAGAATATGTTGTGTTGTGGAAACACAATCCATAGGGATGCCTCGATAGAGAAAGTCTGAGTGATGCCTTGATTGTAAGGCTCAATTAAGTCTTTAGAACTCTTCCCGTGAGAGAAAGCCTTGGTAAGGTAATATGGATCGCCCGAGGGTCTGTATACCAGAGAAGAGGATGCCTGATCCTAGGACTGGAGGGTGAGTGACCACAAGGAGGAGGATACTTTGATAATTATTATAAACTATTGATTCAGATCATGCATCCAATGGGTATGTCCAGGAAAAATGCCAAGATAACAAGACAACCATGTGGATGCGAATCCACGAATTGCACATATACGTATTGTGCTAGATTTCAAAATTTTCCTCTTGAATTTTGCACAACAATAAAAATGTTTCCGCATGAAATTGTGATTAATATGGTTGTTGTCCAATATTATTGAAGGTAGGTGACGAAGGATGAGATTATGAAAAGGAAATGACCAAGAAAGAGGATCAAGATTTCTAAAACAAATGAATGATAAATGCATGATGGGTGTTACTGAGAAATAACACCGAGGACATTGTTGCTTTTTAAGGGGGAGGGGATTGTAATACCCTTGTTTCCCAAACTTGTAATTAATCATTAATTATGATCACCATGCCATGGAATGGGAACAATGTAAATGTATTATTGTTTATATTTCCAATAACTGACTGTGGGGGTGAAGCCTCGATGTACTAGCCATGATATCACTAGAGGAAAGAGTGAGGAAACCACATAGAGGGTTCATTATGTCAAAATGACCCAAACTCTCTTTGTTGAAATAATAAGCCTCATTTGGATTCCAAGGAAGAATCAATTAATGAAAGAAGGACCAGTGGTTGAACAATCAACTACCCCCATGAATGGAATCATGGAGGGTATGGCTAAGGAGACATAAGGCTACCAACCCAAAGTACCACAAGGTGCAGTTTTCCTGCAGGCCCAGACTGACTCGAGTTTTATTCTAACAGAAGGAATAAGATAGGTCTAGAAACTTCCCGAGGAGGAGAAAGGCGTGCAAGAATACATGCAAAGGTAGAAAAACAAGGATACCAAGCCCACAGGGGGTCATGCGATCAGGATATGTTGAGAAAAAGAGGAGAGCACTAGAGAAGCTTCAGTTCTGAGAAGAAATGAGAGGTTAAATTGTTTCGGTTATAGGATAGAACAAAAAGGAGGAATCCTCAGAGATGAGGGCCATGAGCTTGATGCTGAGGAAGCATCTGATAAACCTCGCAGAGACTGTGATAGAGAGAGAGTCTATGAGGAATTGCAATATTTTCCCCTAGTGATATCATGGCTTGGCACGGGGGTGCCGGGACTGCTAAGAGTGAATGCCTTTGAGCCTACGGTTGGGTGGAGAGACGAACACCCACAATCAGTTGGATGGTTGCCACTTGTAATAGATAAGTATTCTCATACCCCGTTAAACTGAACTGTAACTGTAAAATAAGGTTGAATATCTCGTGAACATTTCAGGATGTGCATGCTTGTTTGATGATTAGACTGTTTTTCTTTATTTTTCCTGGTTGTGTATTTAAGCAAGTAAGGAGCTACATGGTCGAACATGATCTGTACACGTAAATACTTGAGCCTCTGTAGTGGTTCAAATTAAAGGAAATGAACTGTGATTTTGTTGACCATAGACACAGTTTCATGTATGCATGTTTACACTTGCATTTGTTTTGGGTCTCATGGAAAAAGGGTTTGTTAATCTCAGGAGAGGTAGTGCGAGGGTGCATAGAGCCTATGCAAGTTTTGTAGAGGTGAAGAATTATCTAAGTTATAAATTCCAGGAGAAGTACAAGAAGTGTTCCCACACTTCATTCAAAGTATTTGTGAGCTCAGAAGGTATAATGCTTGTATAATACAGACAAAGGGGGCATCCTTCAAACCACTTGTTTGTGTGATTGAGGGCTCATGCCCACGAACCTAACCAAATCATGACGAAGAGTTGGGTGTGTAGCCCTAGAACTTGTGGGAAAACCTCATATGAACAGGACCATGGAACCCAATGCTACTCCCAACGAGCTAAACCTTTTGGCTTGAGAACACTGGGAGTTCGGAGCTCCGGTATGCTATGAATCTATAACCTCCAAAACCAACCGAAGTTAACCTACTGTTTCAGGTACTTGCGAGGTTGATTGAAATCTCGCGGTCTCTCAAACATGACCGTGGGATCTGTCCCACCAATTAAATCTTGACCCACTTATCGATCATGAAGTAACGCGAGCTGTAGATTCGAGGATACTCATGATCTTCCCTGACCGTTGGATCTACGCCATGGTCAGTCTGGCATTGACCACTTTGGGAGAACATGGGTATCATAACACAAAAACTCCTGAATGCCAGAGTTGCAAATTGATGTAATCCGTAGATCCAGGGAGTCCATTAAGAACCCCTCTTAACTGTCATATCAACTAGTGGAGGGGTTCGTGTACAATATGTCGATGAAGTCCTACTTCGGGAGAGCGGAGCAGCCATAACACTGAAACCTTCGAAGGCCGGAGCTGTGAAGTAACAAGGACCATA
>SNQJ01S0020698.1:0-23841 GCA_010110895.2 Picea sitchensis | reverse complement strand
ATCTCGCGGTCTCTTAAACATGACCGTGGGATCTGTCCCACCAATTAAATCTTGACCCACTTATCGATCATGAAGTAACGCGAGCTGTAGATTCGAGGATACTCATGATCTTCCCTGACCGTTGGATCTACGCCATGGTCAGTCTGGCATTGACCACTTTGGGAGAACATGGGTATCATAACACAAAAACTCCTGAATGCCAGAGTTACAAATTGATGTAATCCGTAGATCCAGGGAGTCCATTAAGAACCCCTCTTAACTGTCATATCAACTAGTGGAGGGGTTCGTGTACAATATGTCGATGAAGTCCTACTTCGGGAGAGCGGAGCAGCCATAACACTGAAACCTTCGAAGGCCGGAGCTGTGAAGTAACAAGGACCATAGATCTATGGACCCTTAGGGATCTCCCATGATTGTAGATATACACCGTGGTTAGACCGACATTGACCACTCCGAGAGTAAGGGAAAAACCACACAACGAATTCTGCAAATGATGAAGTTACGAAGTAACGGAGGCCGCATATCAATGGATCTATGTGGACGCATATTGATCGTGAGATCTAAGGGTGTCGAAAGGCTATCATCCTGGAGTGTTGTGGCACATTGACATCACCTAGGGTGACGAGGACCTACGATTGACGTGCCATGTCTCACCTGTATTCGTACGTTTCACAGACCCTATGTTCTCGTTAACATGTGACACATGTCATCCATTGTAGGGGCCACATGTTATCTTTTCCTTGTCGTGTGTCACCCCTGGCATATAATTGCTTGGTCCATCTGGTAGGTGGAGTGCTCGGGATCCACCTGTCCTTTCCCCCATGTTTAATACGTCACCATGTGTGAGACTGGACCCTTCGGGAGTTCGAAGGTTTGAGGTGTAGTGTCGTAGATAACCTGAAAGGCTCGAAGGCTGGAGCCATGTGGAGATATTTTGGGCTCCTTCAGGATTTAAGGAATTCGGGACTTTGGAGGACATGCATGTAGAAAGGAGAAGGGACGTTCAATGTTGGAGCGTCGAACTCTGAACTCCCCTCTAGCTTATGTGTTAAAGGAGGATCAAGTCCCATCATCGGATTGGATGGTGGATGAACTTTCACCATGTATGTAGGTATTTGGAGATGGTACGAATGAGATGGACCCATGTGGGTGCCATGTGGCCCTCAACTAATAATGTCCTAAGAGCTTTAGGAGACCCTAACTTGCAATCCATAGCTCAGATTTGAGCCCGATAGCAGTCGTTAGAAAGATACGTGTGAGTAGAAGAGGATGACGACCTCAGATAGAGGATTAGAGACAATTAGAGTAAGCAAAATTTTGATGCCCCATCCCTAGAAAGGGTACTTAGGGGTCAGGTGTGTTACATTATTTGTTGTCTCTCTACCCCTTTTCTTATAGGACTCATTTGTGCTAGCCAATTCCTCAATATCATTTGGGGTGTTCTCAATAGATGCTTTGGGAAGATTTTAGTTATCCTCCTCTCCCCTTTCAAATTGTATAGAATTACTAAAATATGAAGCATACCCAACTAAAGACGTATGTGTAGAAAACAAATCTTTTTGATCAAAACCTTGAATGTCTCGGACTTCCATCAAAATGAGCTGATCCAATTGAACTACATATTCATCTAAATGAGATATTTGCTTGACATATTGTAGATTTAACCTTGTACAATATTTTACTAAAAATATATTTTCAATAAAAGAACAAAAAAGATACAATGAAAAATACACACGTTACACAGAGATTTTTCCCCTGGAAACCCTAAGCAGGAAAACCAACATATTCTATATTCATTAATTCATACATTGTTTAAAATAAAATATACATATGTGAGTCAGCGACATCCAAAACCCTAATCCAATGACCTAGATTAGTCAACAACCCTATTTCCTTAACTGGAAATAGAAATCCATCGGTGAAAAACCATGTGCCGAAAAACCGCCCAAAATCAGACATGAAAACCAGTAAAAAACATTTTCGGGGGTGCTACACCCTGAACTCCCTGTGACCCCCCAGGAAAGCAGGTGCTTCACCCCCCTCTTACCCCCCTATGCACCCAACTCAACGCAGACACTAGTTTTATCAATGCAAATAATATAACAAATACCCAACATTCTCCCACTTGTTGTTTTCTTTGCATACAGGGGGTTACAATGTTACATAGTCAACAATACAGGGCAATAATGCCCATAGATCCTCTACACTAAGAGAAATTCTCAGTATTTAGTAATTTTGTTAATGAATCTGTAACATTATTCAAAGTGTCCACCTTCATCAATAACACCTTCTTTTGTTCAACCATGTCTCTCACAAAGTGATATTGAACATCAATATGCTTTGTCTTTGAATTATAAGTTAGGTTCTTCACAAGAAAAATTACACTCTGGCTATCACACTCTATCCTTACAACTTGTTGTACCAACCTAATACCCGAACACAATATTTGTAACCATATTGCTTCCTTGATTGCATGAGTGGCTGCCATGTATTCAACTTCTGTAGTTTAAAGTGCCACTATAGATTGTCTTTTGCTCATCCATTGCTCCTCCAAATAGGTTAAACACATACCCACTTGTAAATATCCTATGATCCAAATCTCTAGCCTAGTCTGCATCCAAAAATCCACATATGTCCAACACTCTATCCAAACCTTTTCTTCCTTGGTGGAACAATCCATAAATAGTAGTGCCACACAAATACCCGAAAACTCTCTTTACCACTGTCCAATGCTCCTTCTCTGGTTTTGATATATACCTGCTCAATATTCCCACTACATGTGCAATGTCCGGTCTAGTACAGACCATTGCATACATCAAACTTCCAGCCACACTTACATATGGAACACGATACATGTCCTCCTCCTCTTCCTGTGTCTTGGAACATTGATCCACATATAAATTTACACCTACATGAATAAGTACCCTGCCCGGTTTACATTCCTTCATATTAAACCTCTGCAACATTGTCTCAACATATTTTCTCTGATTAAACCAGAGTTTCCTGTTTTTCCGATCTCTTTTAATTTCATGCCCAAAATGAAATTTGCAGCACCAAGATCCTTCATGTCAAATTTAGAGGACAACCGAGTTTTCACATCATGGATAATCTCCTTGTTGTTTCCTATCAACAACATGTCATCCACATACAAGACCAAATAAATCAAATGATCACCAATTAATTTAAAATACACATAATGATTCTCTTTGATTCTTGTGAAGCCAAGTCCCAACATATAAGTATCAAATTTTTGATACCACATCCTTGGTGTTTGTTTTGAACCATACAGGGACTTTTTCAGCTTGCATACCAACTCCTTTCCCTTCACAACAAAGCCTTCTTGCTACTTCATGTAGATTTATTCTTCCAGATCCCCATGTAGGAATGATGTCTTCACATCCATCCGGTCTACTTCAAAATAAAATGCAACAACAATAGATAACATAAATCTAATAGAAGTTAACTTGGCAACAAGAGAAAAAACCTCACCAAAATCAATTCCCTCAACCTAGGAATAACCCTTTGCTACTAACTGAGCTTTGTATTTCTCCACTTTTCCTTCTACATTCAACTTCTTTTTAAATACCCATTTACTGACAATGGGATTTCTTCTAGTCGAAAACTCCACTAGATCCCAAGCCTAAATTTTATCCAAGGCTACCATTTCTTCAACCATGGCCTTTTTCTAGAGTTTTCCATCCTTTGAATCCTTTTCCTCCCTAATAGTTCTAGGATCATCATCAATTATAGAAAAAGCAAAACTTGAGCGCAAATTAGGTGGAGTATACCTTTCTGGTATCCTTTTTTCCTGCACCGATCTTCTCAATACTGGAGTATGATGATCTTCTTCTTCTGATTCCTCTTCTTCTGTAGAGTTTGATTCATCATCCTTTGGCTCAAACTCTATTTTCTCTGGTTCTTCCTTACTTGGTAGGACTTCCTGTTTGACAACATCCTTCATTTATGTAAATATCACATCTCGACTATACACAACTTTCTTAATTTATGGGTTCCAAAGCTTATAATCCTTGATACCATCTTTATACCCAATAAATATACACTTTTTAGCCTTCTTATCTAGCTTGCTCCTCTTTTCCTTTGGAACATGAACATAGGCCTCACAACCAAATATCTTGAGATGTGTGAGAGAGGTTTTCTTACTAGTACATACCTTGTGTGGAGTCTTGTCATCCAGTGCCGATGAGGGTGATTGATTGACCATGTACCATGCGATACCCACTGCCTCTGCCCATAATTCTTTCCCTAACCCGACACCAGTAAGCATTCACCTCTCTTTTTCTACCAGGGCCCTGTTCATCCTTTCTACAAGTCCATTTTTCTGAGGTGTATATGGAGTAGTATTTTTCCTTGCTATACTACACTTCTTAGAGAACTTTTCAAATTCATTCTCGCAGAACTCTCAACCATTATCTGTCGTCAACACCTTAATTCTTTTCTCTATTTGATTCTCAACAAGAGCCTTAAACAATTTAAACTATTAAAGACTTCATATTTCGTCTTGAGGAAATATATCCAAGTATTCCTCGATAAGTCATCTATAAATGAGACCCAGTACACATATTTTCCCAATGATGGAACCATCACAGGTCCAAACACATCATTGTGCACTAGCTATAAAATTCTTTCTGCCCTCATTGCACCAAAGGGGAATCTTACCCGATTCTACTTCCCATATACACAATGTTCACATAAATCAAAATATAGAGAGTAATTAGAAATAACTTCAACCATAACTTTACCATGTAGTAGTCGAAGACCCTTCTCTTCGATATGCCCCAGTCTTTGATGCCATAACATAACCTTTTCTCCAGAGACTGTAGGAGTTTTTCCTTCTTCTAGTCCAATATTAGGAACACTGGAACTATTACACCCATCACTAATAGTGCTTCCTTGCAGCTTATACGGATTTCCAATACTAACTCCCTTCAACAACACCATTCCTCCTCAAACCATCCTGCAGGTTTATTTTTCAAACACTAGTTTTACCCCTGCATCGTCCATTTTGCTTACAAAAATCAAATTTCTGGCCAATCCTGGGATGTGCATAACACTAGGCAATGATCTAATCCTTCCATGTATGAGCCTTAAGTTGACTTTTCGTTGTCCTATGATTTTGGTTGTCGAGTCATCACCTAGCAAAAAATTACCTCCATCATACCTTTCATATTCACAGAACCACTGCCTATGGGGAGTCATGAAAGGATGTACCTGAGTCAACCAACCATCCCTCATGATCTACATGTGTGCTTGAAGAAGACAAGTAAACATCCCCTCCTTCTTCCTCGAAGGTTTTCTCTTTTGTAGAGGGAACACCTTCAGATCCCTTCACTTTCTCAACGCTCTTGGATCTACATTGCTTCTTGAAGTGCCCTTCTTTTCCACATCTCCAACATACCTTTACAAACTTTCTAGGAGATTTAGATCTCCCACTTGAGGACTTAGATCTATTTCTTTCATGGGAGCATCCTCTTGCAAACAATGCATATGTGCTTTGTACTTCTATGTTCTTTTGTCTCATCTCCTCCAACAACAAGGATGAGACCACATCATCAAAACTCAAGGTAGTTGTATTACTACCTATGGAAACAACTAGACTATTCCACGAGTCTGGTAAAGAGCATAGTAAACTGATACACTTATCTTCATCTAAAATTTTAATCTCAACAAATAATAATTGACTTACCAAAGTATTGAAGGCATTCATATGCTCTGTCATAGAGTCTCCATCTCTCATCCTCAGGTTATACAAATTCTTCCACAAGAACAATTTATTTACCAAGGACTTATACTGATACACGTTCCCTAAATTATTCCCTAACTCCGTGGTTGTAGCTTCGTTTGACACATTTAGTAATACTGAATATGAGAGACACAATTGTATTGTGCTCTTCGCCTTCTTATCCAACTTTTTCCAGTCATCTACTGACATTCTTGTAGGTGTAGTACCTGGATCCACCATGATGCATTGATCTCTTTCTACCAACAGATCTTCCATCTTGAGCTTCCACAACTCAAAAATTTTCCCATTAAATTTCTCGATCTCTATTTTTGAACTGCTCGCCATTTCTTTTCACTTGAATAATCAATACCATAGATCTCCCACTGTAACAAGGCTTATCATAGTCCCGAGCCAAACCCATGACAACAAAGGTGTCCCCTTGAACCCAATAATTGCTTTGATACCAAATGTATATTTTAACCTTGTACAATATTTTACTGCAAACATATTTTCAATAAAAGAACATAAAAGATAGAATGGAAAATACACACATTACACATAGATTTTTCCCTTGGAAATCCAAACTGGGAAAACCAACACATTCTATATTCATTCACTCATACATTGTTTACAATACAATATACATATAGGATCCAGTAGCATCCAAAACCCTAATCCAATGACCTAGATTAGTCAAAAACCCTAATTCCTTAACTGGAAATAGAAAACCATTAGTGAAAAACCATGTGCTGAAAAAATCGCCCAAAAATGGACACGAAAACCAGTAATTTTTTTTTCAGGGGTGTTGCCCATGAACTCTCATACAGGGGGGCTCATGCCCCCTTATTTTCAATAAATGCATGACACTTCCACACTAATCCTAGCAGAAGAGAATAATAATTTAATCAAGAACACAAATGAAAACAAGCAATCACACAGTACACCGAGATTTTACCCTAGAACCCTTAATCAAGAGAAACCAACATTCGTTTGAGCGTTCTGATCTCTTTTTGTCTTATTCAATCAGAATAAAGGGTTACATGCCTAACCTTGGTCCACACCTAAGACACAATCGACATCATACCCTCTTGCACATGCAAGAACAACCCTGTAGCCAAATTGACTTACATATGCATGACCAACAACCTATACCCACACATGCATTAACCTGCATAAGTGTATTCCAAAATTACCTTACAACATCAGTCTTTTCAGCCTTACAAAATGCCTCTTTATATTATTTACAACATGAAAACTATAAATACTGGCACCCAAAAATGGTGATAGATCCGTGCATATCATTGGCTACGAATCCCGCAAATCCTGAGATTCTGTTATAGTCAACTTCCAAGTCAGGTTACCAGTCGACTACCAGTCATCCTTCATTTGGTCTCTAGTCGGTCGTCTCACGTCCACACTTCGACCTCTTGTTGGTTGAATTTTCTGTCGATATCTTCGACTTTGACTTTTCTCGGTCAACTTCTTGACCTTCAACTTGTTGTCGATACACTTCTACCTTCGACTGTCAATCGATCTACCTCGACTCAAATTTCACTGCAAAGAATATAACAACCCAACATTCTCCCACTTGTTGTTTTCTTTGCTGAAACAATAGATTCCTAAAATTTCATTCATAGACCCATGGTAGAAATGCCCATTTCCTCTCTTCACCAAGAGAACTTCACAACACTCACAGACTTGGTCAACGAGTCTTCTATGTTTTTCAATGTGTCTACTTTCTCCAGTAGCACCTTGTTAGTCTCCACCATATCTCTTATGAAATGATATTGTACATCAATGTGCTTAGTCTTTGAATCATAAGCAAGGTTATTTTCCATAAATATTGCGCTTTGAACATCACAACTTACCTTCATAGATTTCTACTCAAACCTGATTCCCGAACACAACCTTTGAAGCCATACCACTTCCTTACTTCCATGAGTGGCCGCCATGCATTCATATTCTATTGTTGACAAGGATACAATTGCCTGTCACTTACTCATCCAAATTATTGCTCCACCAAACATTTTGAAGACATATCCACTGGTTGACCTCCGTCGATCCAGATCTCTAGCCAAGTCGACGTTAAAAAAGCCATGTACATATACTTTACCACTGTGACCTTCAGGTCTTCCTTGGTAGCATATAACATAGTCCTTTGTGCCACACAAATAACTGAATAATCTCTTGACAACCGTCCAATTCTCCTTTCCATGTGTCGACATGTACCTTCTCAACACTCCCACTGCATGGGAAATGTCTAGTAGAGTGCAGATTATCACATACATTAGACTACCATCAACACTTGCATAGGGAACACATGCCATGTCCTTTATCTCTTCCTGTGTGTTTGGAAACTGTTCAACAATAAGCCTTTCTCCCACTGGAATTGGCACCTTCACCGGTTTGCCATCCTGCATGTTGAATCATTTCAAAGTTGTCTCAATGTACTTCATCTGATTCAACCAGAGATTTTTAGCGGCTCAATCTCTCTTAATCTCCATTCCCATAATGAAGTTAGCTACACCAAGCTCCTTCATGTCAAACTTGGAGGATAACTTCTTCTTCATATCCTTTATTGCGTCCATGCTGTTTCCAATCAACAACATGTCATCGACATGCAAAGATATATATATGAGATGCCCACCTTCTTCCTTGGAATATATTCAGTGATCAAATTTGCTTCTCACAAATCACAAACTAAGGATGTAAGTGTCAAACTTATGGTACCACATCCTTGGAAATTTCCTGAGACCATAAAGGAATCTTTTCATTTTGCAGACCAACTCTTGCTTTCCATTTACTACAAATCATTTAGGCTGTTTCATGTAGATTTCTTCTTCTAGGTCCCCATGTAGGAACACTGTCTTCACATCCATATGTTCTATCTCCAAATCAAATGTTGCAACCAGAGACATTAGTACTCTTATGGAAGTTAGTTTTGCAACAGGGAAAAAAATATCACTGAAGTCGACTCCCTCAACTTGGGAATAACCTTTCACTATGAGTTGAGCTTTGAACTTATCGACTTGTCCTGCGACATTCATCTTATTCTTGAACACCCACTTGCTACCGATAGAATTTATTCCACTAGGTAACTTGACCAAATCCCATGTCTCATTCTTGTACAAGGATTCCATCTCTTCGACCATGGCATCCTTCTAGAGTTTAACCTCTGTTGAGTCGACTGCCTCACCGAAAAACTTGGGCTCATCATCAATGGAAGTTAGCATGAATGCGAAACAAAATTTGGGTAGAATATACCTCTCAAATGATTTCTTGACTCTTTCTGATCTCCTTAGCAACGTAGTCAACTGCTCCACCTCTTCCTCAGGTTCAATCGACTCATCTGAATCATCTTCTTCGTTCCTCAACTCAAACTGCATTGTATTAGGATTATTCTCAGTCTGAACAACTTCCTCAAGCTCATATTCACCTCTGACTTCTTTGAATATCACATCTCGAATGTACATTTTTCTCCTTGATGTAGGATCCAAAAGCTTATATCCTTTCATCCCTTCTTCATATCCGATGAAAATACATTTGACTGCCTTCTTGTCCAGCTTACTCCTCTTGTCCTTGTGAACATGCACAAATGCATCACAACCAAATAGTTTGAGATGTGTCACTAAAGGATTCTTACCAGACCATACCTCATTTGGAGTCATGTTGAATAGCATCGATGAAGGAGACATATTTACCATATATCTTGCAGTCTTGACTTCCTCTACCCAGAATTCTTGTGCGAGCCCAACACCACTAAGCATTCTCCTTGCCTTATCCACCAACGTTCTTTTCATTCTCTCGACAACTTCATTTTTCTATGGGGTATATGGTGTGTTATTTTGGCGTGCTATGCCACACTTCTTATAGAACTGATCAAACTTATTTCTACAGAATTCACCACCATTGTCGATCCTCAACACTTTAATCCTCTTCTCTGTCTAGTTTTCCACGAAAGATTTAAACTCCTTAAATCTCTTGAAAACCTATGATTTCTTCCTTGGGAAATATATCCATGTCTTCCTGGAAAAATAATCTATGAAGGAGCCATAATACAGGGATCCACCAAGTGAAGGCACTGTAACCGGGCCAAACAAATCACTATGCAACATCTCTAGAATCCCATTTTCCCTTGTCTCTCTAGATGGGAACCTCACCTGACTTTGTTTCCCATATATACAATGTTCACAAAAGCTGACTTCCAAACCGCATTTAGGAAAACCTTCGACCATACCTTTGCTTTGCATAGCTCGAAGTCCTTTTTCTTCAATGTGTCCCATCCTCTCATGCCATAACCTGGTCGGGTCGATCTCAACATGTCTTGTCGATTCGGTTTGAACCAACTTGGCTCGAGTCGAGTCGAGTTGAGTCAACATCGAGTCGAGTCAATTCATAATCAAGTCGATTTTAGAAGAAATGATGTTGTTACATCCAATCAAGTCGACATTCCATAACATCTTGTATAGGGTACCAATTTGAACTCCTCTCATTAAGACCATAGCACCTATGACCATATTGCACGAATCCTTCTGAAACAGTGTATGCACACCTGCATTACTCATCTTATTGATAGATATCAGGTTTCTTTCCAAACCCAGAATGTGTAGCACACCTGGAAGGGTTCTTTTCCTCCCATCATGTAGTTTCAGTTGAAATATTCCCCATCCAAAAAATTTGGTTGTCGAGTCATCCCTTAAAAACACATCACCCCCATCATATCGTTTATACTCACATAACCATTCTCTATTTGGTTTCATATGATAGGATTCTCTTGAGTCGATCAACCAAACATCTTGATCTGAATGTGTACAGGTTGACGCCAGATACACATCACCTCCCTTGTCTAAGGTCGTCTTTCTCTCAGTTGATTTCTTATCATTGCATCTAGCATGACTTCTGTTGCCTTCAACATACAATACTTTTTGTAATACCTAGATTTACCGCATTTCCAACATCTTTTCATCGATTGAATCGAGGATTTATATCTACCCTTCGACTTGAAATTTCTACCAGATATTTTTCCTTTATCTCTATCTAACAATCGACCTCTCACTATCAGAGCATCTTTGGTCGATCTTTCCATGTTCTTCCTTCTCATTTCTTCTGAAAACAGAGAAGCAACCACCTCCTCTAGAGCTAGTGTGGTTGTATTACTCCTAATAGGCATGACTAAGATATCACATGAGTTTGGAAAATAACATAATAGGCTAATACACTTCTCCTCATCAATGATCTTTATATCCATAGACAATAACTGTCTTAACACAGTGTTAAACACATTTAAATGCTCAATCACCGAACTTCCATCACTCATCCTCAGAAGATACAATTTCTTTCTGAGAAACAACTTATTTAACAAAGATTTTGATTGGTATAAGCTTCCCAACTTGTTCCACAATTTCTTGGCTGAATCTTCACCCGAGACATTCAACAACACCGAATCTGCAAGACAAAGTCGAATCATACTTCTTGCTCTTCTTTCGAGTTTCTCCCATTCTTCCATCGACATGCCTATTGGCTGGGTACCTAGACAGACCAGTATCCATTGAATATTTATATCTCTATTATGGAACTGCGCTCCATTCTTTTCATGATATTTAACATAATTTATGACTTACAACTGTTACTGTACCTAGGGTTAGTCCTCAGATTCAAGATTGGAAAATCAAGATCTGAAATACTTGCCAAAGCATAGAACCAATTTGAACACTCACTTGTCAGGGAAAACCTAAGCTCTGATACCACATGTCAGGAAATGCATGACACTTCCAAACTAATCCTAGCAGAAGAGAAGAATAATTTAATCAAGAAAGCAAATGAAAACAAGCAATCACACAGTACACCGAGATTTTACCATGGAACCCTTAACCTGGATAAACCAATATTCCTTTGAGCGTTCTTCTCTCTTGTTGTCTTATTCAATCAGAATAAAAGGTTACATGCCTAACCTTGGTCCACACCTAAGAMAAAATCAACATCATACCCTCTTGCACAGAAAAKAACAACCCTGTAACCAAATCGGCTTACATATGCATGACCAACAACCTATACCTACATATGCATTAACATGCATAAGTGTATTACAACATTACCTTACAACAACAACCTTTTTAGCCTTACAACATGCCTCTTTATAGGCTTTACAATAGGAAAACCCCTAAATATTGGCACCCAAAAATGGTTATAGATCCATGCATATCATTGGCTACAAATCCCACAAATCCAGGGATTCTATTACAACCGACTTCCAAGTCATGTTACCCGTCAACTACTAGTCAACCTTCATTTGATCTCTAGTCGGTCGTCCCACGCCCACACTTCGACATCTTGTCAGTTGACTTTGTCATCGATATTTTCGACTTCAACTTTGCCTGATTGACTTCTCGACCTTCGAATTGCTGTCGATCCACCTCGACCTTTGATCGTCACTCGATCTACCTTGACTCGACTTTCACTGAAATAATATAACAACCCAACACCTGTAACCCCCTTAGACATGGGGGCTCATCCCCCCTATGACCACTCGGGAATGTGGGCACTTCACCCTCCTCTGACCCCCCGAAGGTGGATCCTAGTAGCCCCCCCTCTTACCCCCTTGCGCACCTTGTGCAACATAGACACTAGTTCTATCCATGCTAACACATACCCAACACATATATCTCTCCAAATTTCCATGGTATTGGGATAAATTGCTTCTTCCTTTTCTCATTGAAGAAGTATGCCCAATATTTGTATTGTTTACACACTTTTATGATGAAAATTCTGTCAGAAACATAAAATGGTAATAAAAAGGGTTTCCCCTAAAATCCATATAGTCTAACAAAACTAAATTCTTATAAAGCTTCAAAAAATCCTTTCTTATATAGAAAGGAGGTAGCTTCTAGTGATAAACTTGATGTGGCAGGACCATGAATCATATTCTTAAAAGTAGATAGAAAACCATTTTGTACTTTGTAAAAATTAAATGGGGCCTTCTGCCTCCATTACACTGGGTATAAGAAATAAGTTGGTTCTTCTTAACGTCAACATTTCCCGCTCTAGGAAAATCCTCAAATATATGACAATAAACTATAACAAAAACTAAATGTGAAGTCATGTAGAATTTCCTAGTTTTTCTTAGGCTCCCCAATTGAAGTGAAATCTCATTCGAGATGATGCAAGCCCAGTCAATCATTGCATTTTCATGAACAATATGATGAAGAATATACACGATATATTTGGGCACGAAGGGCATGGAATCTTGTCCAATTATTTCGACGAATATCCAAGAAAATTCTTTGTGCGAGTAATTTAAAGATCCTACGTCGAACTGAGTAGAATTGATGTCGCTTCTCGGGCTTGTGAGGAAAATTTCGAGAAGCTTTGTTCCTCCACTGTGTACTTTAAGAAACTCATCTTCCTCGACATTGTTAAATATCAAAGTGGGATCAGGAAGTCGCAACATCCTTCTAAACACTAAAGGGGACAAAGAAATCACTAGTTTTCCTTGTATTTGGATGATTATTCTCTATGTATCAAAATTATTGGCACATGAGAAGACCAACTCTTTAAAATCAACTACGTCCGTACACACCTAGCCAATGCAATACTTGAGCTCCAGACTTTGTTCAATTCCTTTTCTACAAGTGAGAGAGATAAGTACCATTTATATACCTATGACCACTAAAACTAGTGGTCTTCACATCCGAGGGTGTTGACAATGTCACCACAATACAATTCCTTCCTTTTATTTGACACGTATTTACACAAATTTTACTTTTTTATGAATAGGTTGTGCTCATGTCAATACAGTCGTTTACAACATGGTGTTTATTTATTTATTTATTTTTACCATGTATTGCCTTGATTATCAACTGATGTAGCTCTTAGTTCAAATTTTCCAGTGATCCAGGTGGATATCGATGGCCACCCACCTTTTCCAACTGGCTCAAAACAATTTTCTGGCAATTTTGGCAATTTACTATTTTTAGCAGTTTTAACTTTCGGGGCCATTTTGAGGGCCTAAATGAAGGTTTTTCGAGATAGAGCTTCTCAATGATAGCTGAAGGCATGATTGAGCCCCCAAAATGAATCTCCTTGACGACACCTTTCCAACGGGCTATCATGCGTCTAAAACGAATATAGTATGCAAAAGTTACGACCCCAGGAAGTTGATGTACTAACTTACCCAAACGAGGGCCCACATGACTTTTGGCGCTTCATCTCCTAGGGTTAGGTTTTTGGATGTCTAGGTTTTTTGGCATTCCTGTTTATTGTAAAAAGGCCTTTAGAGCCTCATTGTAATCATCTTCTTGCGAATGAGCGCAACCGTCACAACTCTTCTCAGAGATAAGCTGCCACGATTCCAACCAGCTTGTTTCCGCTGCATTTTACAGTTTCAGCTTATTTCCTTATTGAATAGAAAACCAATTTTACCGTATCTCTATTATTTTGTGCTAAGCACCTGTTAATAATCTGTAGTCATTTTTTTCTGCTCATAAAATCTGGATCAACCAGTTTGGACGGTCTGATTTTGGATTTATTGCAAAGCTTTTACGAAAACCATGCCACTTACTAATAGTATTAGATTCACACAAGTGGCGGATGATGGGGTGGTGGGAAATAAATGTCATTAGGAATGGTGATATTGTATCCGAGAGTATGAAAAATGGTTAAGTATTGAGGTGCAAATTGAGGGATAGAAAGTGTATTATGATGAATGTGGAAATGCAGGATGCGGGATTGCAGGGTATGGGGGACAAATGGAGAGATACAAGGGACTCCCGCATCCATATTGATGAAATATACTAAGTAAAAAAGGTCGATTTTGTGGGTTGCGGAAATAGGTAAGTCATTCCGGAGAATGAAAAAAAGTGAGATGCAAGATTGCGGGTCTAGGGAAAAGGAGAATGGAATCAAAGGGCTGCCCCACATCCACATTCGAGAAGTTGGTTAAGTATGAAAAAGGTAAAAGGTGCATTATGAATGATACAAAAATAAGAAAGGTCTTTTTGAGTGATGCGATTTTGTGGGTTGCGGGACTCGGGTATTTGCGGGGTGTGGGGTAGGTTGGTCTCCTGCAATGGGACTTCCACAACAAATAAAAATGGCTAAGTGTTAGGATTATCATGTAGGGAAAAATAACTAAGTATAATCTTGTGGGTTTGTGGACTGTTGGACTTTGTGGTAGTATGCTCCGCAACCTGCACTTTTTAAAGAAAAATGGCTAAGAATAGAATATACAAGAGACACAAGAAGAAAAGAAGAAGACTAAAGATAGACCTTTATACACTAATGTTGATTGAAGAATGTATATCAACATTAGGCTCCAAATGTGGGATGGTGACCCCCTGTGGGTTACTGAGAATCTAGAAAGCCTTATCTACAGGGAGAAATGGAGTTAAAATAAAAAGTTTTAGAAAGGAAAAAGGAAAAGGAAAGAAGAAACACTTTGATTAAGAATATACAAAGGAGTATGGATTTCAAAGACTATGTACACATTAAGAGTTGGGGATTAAAAAAATAAATGCTTAAGGTATTTCCCATTCACATGCAATTCTTGAATTGTTCCTTTCATGTCTTTCAACAAGTAAGAATTGAAACCAATGACCTCTTCAATCTGATATGGGCCAATCCAATGAGCCTCAAACTTTGTATGAAAAGATGGTTTTTCCTTTGCATTGTTCCACAACAAAACCAATTGGTCTTTTTGAAAATATCTTGTGGTAGTGCTCTTGTCAAAATATATTTTGACCACTTGTTGTCTCTTTCTTATGGTCATTATAGCTTGTATTCTTTGTTCTTTGAGTTGCAAAAGTTCATGGTATCTTTTTTGCAGAGGTGACAATTCTTGTGTATCTTCATTGTTTATGGAAATAACTAAGGAATTGATTTCCAAATGTCATGGTAACCTCACCTCTTTTCTATATACCAAAGTATAAGGGGAATGCCTAGTGTTGGCTTTTAGAGTGAGGTGGCTTTCCCAAAGTGCATCTATCAACTTCTTATGCCAATTTTTATGATTTGCTGCAATTGTCTTCTTGAGAATATGAGTTAGTGTTTTGTTTGTTGATTTAGTCAAGCCATTTCCTTGTGGGTAATAGTTGGATGATTGTCCCATGATGATTTCAGATTCTCCACGAAAAATATGTAAACTTGGACCGGATGAAAATTGAACCATTGTCTGCTATGAATTTGTCTGGGACACCAAATCTAGATAAAATGTTTTCTTTTAGGAAAATGATCAATTGTTCTGAATCAACATTTGTTAAAGCAATTGCTTCTTGCCACTTATTAAAATAGTCAGTTGTAGTGATGATATAAGCATGTGCTTTACTAGATTTTGGATTTATTTGGCCAATCACATCCATGCCCCATTGTGCAAATGGTTCTTCTACTGTTATAGATTGTAGTGACATTGTTGCTCTCTTCCTCTTCCCTGAACGTTTTTGGCATGGGAGACATTTTCAAATCATCATATAAGCATCTTTGAACATAGTTGGCCAATAATAACCAGCTAGGATGATTCTATGAGTAGTCACAATTGGTGAAAAATTTCCACCACAAACTCCATTATGAAATTCTTGAAGTATTTCCTTGGACTTTAAATGATCTAAACATCCTAATAGAATTCCATCAAAGTTTCTTCGAAAAAGAACTCCTAAGACTAATACACATTGATTAGTTTTCATCTTCAAAGCTCTTCTTTCATTAGAAGACATTCCAAGATGAAATTGATCAGACCTTAGATAAAATATTATGTCCTTATACTATTCAGATGCTGCTAGACTTAAACTTTGTATGAGGATGTCAATAATATTGAGAGGATAAACGTTTACAACTTCAATTCCAGTCATGAATTTTCATATCCCTTGCGCCTTGACAACTTTCAAAGGATTAATCTCTAAATCATACTCTTGAAGCTTTGCTAGCAAATTCACCCTTCTACCTTCTCTGAGTTATTGATTGAGCAATATATTGACTAGTAAGTGTGGCACATAAGCAATGATGTGAGATGATGAAATATAGGTTCTGAAATGGGATATTGCCTTGACCATGGAAAGAGCTTGCTTTTCAATCATACAGTAATTTAATTCATAATCGTGCAAGGTTTTTCTCGTGAAAGAAATCGAGAGTTCTTATCCTTTCTCATTCTTCTAGGTGAGGATGGAGGAAATAACTTCCTCTAAAGCAATGAATATAATATAAAATATTTATCGCAATCAAGACTAATAAGAATAGGGGAAGAAGTGATTGCATGTTTGATTTCTATAAAATCCTTTTGAATTTATGATGTCCATTAAAATGTCTGATCCTTCTTTAGTAACTTATTCATTGGCTTAGCAATCGTAACGTAATCTAGAACAAATATTCGTACAAAATTTATCTTTCCAAATCAATATTATACTCCTTTTTGAAATGTAGGAGAATTTAGGTCATTTATTTCCTTTACCTTTTCCAGATCAATATATTATCCTCCTTTTCTCAAAATATGACCTAGGAGTTTTCCTTCTAATATAGAAAATAAGAACTTTTTTTTTATTCAAATATATGCCATACATCATACATCGTTTAAATACTTTTCTATGATTTTTAAAATGTCTTTCCCTTAGTTTTGAATGAACAATCAAATCATCCTGGTAATCTGCCATAAATTTTCCAATTAGATCCTTAAAAAAATAAGCACTTGTTTTTATTCAAATATATGCCATACATCCTACATCGTTCAAATAATTTTCTAAGATTTTTAAAATGTCTTTCCCTTAGTTTTGAATGAACAATCAAATCATCTTGGTAATCTGCCATAAATTTTCCAAGTAGATCCTTAAAAGTATGGCCCATTGCTTTTTGGAAAGTTTCACATTCATTCTTTAGTCTTAATGGCATACATACATAAGCATATGTTCCCCATGGTGTAATAAATGCAGTCTTCGATCTGTCTTCTTCAACCACAAGGACTTGATTGTATCCAGAAAATCCATCAAGCATAAACATCCATGCAAAACTAGTGATCTGCTGCAATAACATCTCCATGTTTGGGAGTGGGTAGTAATCTTTGATACTTGCTCACTTGAGATCTATGAAATCAAAACAAATACAAATCTCTCCATTCTTTTTTATATCTACCACAACATTTGAAAGCCATTCTGAGTGTCTGATTGGAAAAATTATACCATCTTTTTTCAAAATTTCCAACTCCTTTTTTACCAAGGGCTTCAATTTGAGATTATTATTCTTCAATTTTGCTTAAAATTTTTTGATCCCTCTTTGAGTGGTATAACATGCTGGAAGATAGATTTGTCATATTCCTTTAAATCATCATAACTCCAAGCAAAAATGTCTTGAAACACTTTAAAAAGAAGAGTCTATTGTTCAATCTCTTTAGTGGTACAACTCATTCCAAGATTTATGTATTTTGGGGAATTACGTGCAGTTATGTTGATTTTTTTGTCTCTTGAACCTTTCTAATAGAAGGTTCCTCTATTGGGTCCATGGTCTTTGTTTGATCACCCTTGTAAAAACAGATTCAAGACTGACATAATTCTTTGGAAGGACCACAACACTTTGATGATGAATTTCCTTTTGACTATTTTGGCTTTTTTTTTAAACACCAAATAATGTTGAGTCATGGTTTGTAAAAAAACTTGCAATATGCTCGCCATTTTCAAAAACTTGCCAATACTCTTGATTATCAGGTGTTGGAGGTCGAAAAACTGCTTTGACATGAAAAATATTTTGATTTTGAGAGTCATCTATATTGAAAAGAGATGCTGCCACCGCCAATGAATCATCTTTTTGGTTCTTTTCTCTAGGAACAAAAGAAATATTGAAATAATTAAAAGAGTCTATGAATTCCCACACTATCCTTGCATAATGTTTAAATATTTCTTTCTTGATTCTATATCTTATTTTGATGTGATTGATAACCAATTCTGAATCACCAGTCACCACCAGATCCTTTACTTGCATTTGAAGGGATAAGGTTAATCCTTGGATCAATATTTCATACTCTGCTTTATTAATAGTAAAAGATAACTCTAATCTGATTGCATGTCGGTWAATTCGATATTGGSGACTTTTGAAAACAATACCAACTCCAATTCCAGAATTAGAGCAAGCACCGTGAAATGAAATTTTCCAGAAACCTTGAAAAGGACTTTCTTCATTTTGCATTGGTGAATTTAATTGCTCTGTGCTAAACACAACATAATTTCCACTTCCAACATCTACATAGTTTTCCATCATTTCAGATTCCTTTTTCTTGAACGATACAGGTTTTCTATGTTCTCGAGGAACTTTGATCATTGTTCCATATTTGTTTGAGAGCATCATTCAACTCCCGTCATTCATTATGTATCCTCTAATTAATGGGAACCAATCTCTTCCTAGGATAACACCATACGTTAGAGGCATATCAACTACTATGATAGTAAATATTATTGTAATGTGGGGTGTTTCACTTATCCATGTGCAATTTTTTTTAATTTCTCCATAAGTTGGAAATTTTCTAGAATCAATGACATATATACTTTCTCCAATTTCATAGTACTTTGTACATTACATTCTAATAGCTTCCATTACTGATAATGTCATGATATTGTTAGTGGGTCCACTATCCACAAGACAATTATGCAATGTAAAGTCATGATTCTCTAAGGATATATAATATGGTGGAACCTTTCCTCTTAGTCTTTCTAGTGTGATATTTTGTTGTTGTCTTGTGTTCATCATAGTTGTTTCTATTCTTGAATTTATATCATCCAATATCTTTAAAACATTCTCTCTTTGTTGGGGCATATTAAATATTCCATGACTGAAAAATTAATCCAAGGTTTAGTTAACTCATAAACCAAATTATAATATATTTCCACTAGATTCTTCATCTAATTAACAATTGGTTGTTGTTTTGTTGGCTCTAGAATGTTTCCTTTTGTTTTTTGTTTTTCTGGCTTTTCCCTTGTATTGAAATTATTTGCTTGAGTTATGGTTTGAAAAACATTGTCTTGTTGTTGGGTAAGTGTTATATTCTTTTGATGTGTGTGTGGGGGCACGTCATTTTTTATGTTTGTTTTTTTTTTAATATTTTTAGCGATTTTCTAAATTAATCCTAGATTAAGGGATTAGGGTTTTGGTAGCCGTGGGATACCTAAAATATTGTATATATCGTATTGCAAATGAAAAAATTAATATAATGAAGACTTGAGAGGTGTGGCACCAAGGAAGGTTGGTTTTCTCCCGGTTAAGGGTTTCCAACATAAATCTATGTGTACTACGTGTATGAGCCATTGATTTCTTTATGTTTTTCTTTAGACACTATATGCATTTCTTTACTTCATAGGTTTAAAACTTACATATGGTATCAAAGCACGTTTTTGGCTTCAGGGGGACACCTTTGTTGCTGAGGGTTTGGATTGGTCTTGATAGATCGAGTTTATCTTGGGTCTATGATAAACCTAGGTTCAATGGGAGATTTGTAGTGGTGATTCGTGTGTTGAAAGAGAATGACGAGCAAATATAGAATCAAGATTGAGAAGGTCAACGGTAAAAACTTTGAGCTATGGAAGCTCAATATGGAGAACCTTCTTGTAGACAAAGAACAATGGATGGCTATGGATGCTGGTACACAACCTACTGGTACACAAACTACTAGTACACAAACTACTAGTACACAAGCTATTAGTACTCAATCTATTGGTATGTCACAAAGAGATTGGGAGAAGCTAGATAGAAGAGAAAGGAGTACGATTCGAATCTTCCTGGATGATTCGGTGTTATTGAATGTGTTGGGAGAATCTACAGCCAATGAACTATGGGAAAAGATGGGAAATTTGTATCAGTCAAAGTTTCTAGTAAACAAGTTATTTCTTCGAAAGAAGTTGTATCATCTTAGGATGGATGATCGAGATTTCATGCCAGAGCATCTAAATGCCTTCAATATCATTTTAAGTCAAATTGGATATGTTAATATTACACTTTCAAAAGAAGATAAGTGTATAACTTTGTTATGTTCTTTGCTAGACTCCTGGGATAATCTGGTTGTAGAAATTGGTAGTACTACTCAATCTGCATTGAAGTATGAGGACATGGTTTCATCCTTTTTATCGAAAGAGATGAGGCAAAAAAGCATGGATAGTCATAACACATATGCTTTATTTGTAAGAGGTCGTCCCAAAGATAGAGATACAAATAAGTCTTCAGGGGGGGGATCTAAATCTAAACATAGATATAAATCCCCAGGAAAATGTTTTAGAAAATGTTGGAAATGTGGTAAAGATGGGCATTATAAGAAATATTGCAGGTCTAATAAAGTTGATAAAGCAAAGGGATCTGATGATTCCTCTTCCATAGAGGCAAAAACCTCCACAAAAAATTGGGTTATGTTTACCTAACATCTACATGTACATATGCATATCGTGATGTACAGTTGATTGAATCAGGTGCGTCATTTCATATGACTCCTCACAAGGAGTGGTTCGATGAATATGAAAAGTATGATGGTGGTGATTTCTTCCTAGGAGATGAATCGACAACCAAAATATGGGACATGGAAGGGTTAAGATGTTGTTAAAATATGGAAGGATTAGAACTCTCCCTGGAGTTCTGCACATCCTAGATCTAGCCATGAGCCTAATATCTGTAAGTAAGTTGGATGATGCAAGCGTGGATACTTTATTGGGAAAGGGAACTTGCAAGATGTTCAGAGGATTAATGGTGTTGATGAGGGGAGTTGTAACACACCCGGCCCCTAAGTACTCTTTTTAGGGATGGGGCATCAATTTTTTTTCTCCTACTCAAAGATCTTGGATCCTCTTTCCGAGATCTTTGTCTCTTCTACTCATCAAGATAAGTCTAACAACTGCTACCCTTATTGAATCTGAGTTGTGGATTGGGAGTTACACCCTTCCAAAGCTTTGCAGGAGTTATTGGTCAAGGGCCATGTGGAACCCATGTGGGTCCGCCTCATTCATACCATCCCAAGTTTCCTCAAAGTACCGTAGCTTCCTAGCGCTCCTTCATCTATGGTGGAAATCCTTCCACCGTTAAATCCACCGATGGAACTTCGTCCTTGTTTTAACATATAGGGTTACAGGAATTCGACGTTCAATGCTTCGGTGTTGAATGCCCCTTTTTCTTTCTACGCACATATCCTTCGGAGTTCTGGAATCCTGAACTCCCGAAGGAGCTCAAAATATTTCCATGTGGCTCTGGGCTTCGGCCCTTTCGGCTTATCTAAGATACTACACCACAAACCTCCGGAGTCCTGAAGATACAAAATCCCGAAGGGTCCACCCTTACACGTGATGGTGTATTAAATGCAAAGGTAAGGATAGGTGGGTCCCGAGTACTCCACTCGCTAATAGGCCAAGCGAAATGTGCCAGAGGGGATGCCACGCGGTAAGGAAGAGATGGCACATGGCCTCATCAATGAGTGACACATGTCACATTCTAATGGGCACATAGGGTCTGTGAAAAGAATGAATCAATGTGACATAAGACACGTCAAACATGAGTTCAGATCACTCTGGGTGATGAAAGTGTGCCATGTCACTCCAGTCTGACAACTTTCCAACGCCCCTTATATCCCATGATTGAGATGTGTCCACATAGATCCATGGATCTATGGCCTTCGTTACTTCACAACTTCAATGTTCGAGGAATCCGCTATGTAACTTCCTCTTTTCTCCTGGAGTGGTCATCACCAGGTTGACCATGGTCTAGATCCAACTGCCAGGAATGGTCTCGCAGTGTCATCATATCTACGACTCTTGTCACTTCACGAGTTTAAAATTTTGGGGTTCCGCTCGCTTACCATTCCCTTTCTCCCAGAGTGGTCAATGCCGGACTGAACACAATGTAGATCCAGTGACTAGGGAAGATCCCAAAGCATCCCCAAATCTAAGGTTCTTGTTAATTCACAACTCCAGTATTTGAGGGTTCTACCTGCTTAACACTCCTTTTCTCCTAGAGTAGGAATTTGCCGAAGTGCTATACGCAAATCCTTCTGCTGGTTGATCTGACGGTTGGGAGGGGTTCTGAATGGACTCCCCAGATCCGTGAATCACATTAATTCTATCTAAAAGGTCCCTTCATCTCAGTAATAATCCACTCCTAGAGGGACACCTCTCAACCCGAAACACGCTGGCAAGGTACGTGGCACATGCCTCAGGTCATCGACATCTATTTGATTTTCCACAAAGCTACAACACATGGAACCGCCATTGCTTGACACGTGGAACCCCACATTATCTCGACATGATACACACATCCCCATGATTAGACGACCCACATTACTTCCCAGCTTCGACATTTAGGGTTTTGGTGTTATAACACCTCTATTCTCTCGAAGTGGTCAACGCTGGACTGACCATAGTCTAGATCCAATAGTTGAGGGAGATCCTGAATACCCTCAGATCTACAACTTGCGTTACTTTGCGACCGAGAAGATGATTGGGTTTTAGAAAGGGGACGAATCCCATGATTACGGGTAACTGACCGCCAATCGCTGGTCATCCGTCAAGTTATCGGTTCGATAGGTCACCTTCAATGCATTTGGATGTTGTAGTGTTCATTCACCCCAGAGTTCCGAATTCCCGGAGTCCCAGAGTCCCGAACAACTTAGCTCCTTTTTGAGTGTAGTGAAGGGTTCCATGGACCTGGTCCTATGGAGCTTTGTTAAGCTCCAGGGGATACACTCTTTAACTCTTAGCCAAGATTTGGATTAAGGCCGTGGGCATGAGCCCTTGGTCTCTTGGACAATTGGTTTGAAGGGAGCACCCTCTAATTTACAGAACTTAAGTTCTAAAACAGGGATAGGTATTTTCGAACCAGCCAAGAGGCCAAACTTGTCACCTTACACCCATTCAAATGCAATGACTTATAAAAGAGAAGTAAGCATTATAATCATTAATTTCACATGAAGTATAATTAATCACAATTACAGACATTCAAATCATGCATTTCAATCCAAGTGCACAGGGTAAAAGAAATACTTATCTATTACAGCCGATCACTGATCAACAGACCGTCGGTGTTCGCCTTTCCACTCAACCATAGGCTCATAGGCATTCATTCTTAGCACTCTGGCCACCCCCGTGCCAAGCCATGATATCACTAGGGAA
>SNQJ01S0020697.1:74013-97072 GCA_010110895.2 Picea sitchensis | reverse complement strand
TTGTTGGTTTCCCCAATCATGTACCTACTAGAGATGAATGGGAGAACAGTCTTCCTAGATTTCGTGGTGAGGAGTGGGAAGTGCCAGCTGAACATTTGTTGGATTTCCATGAATTCATTGACCGGCTTGAAATTGTACATGAAGATGTTCAAATTAAGTTGTTTAAGTTTTCTTTAGATGGGATTTCTCTTGACTGGTGTCGGTCTCTTCCGGATGCAAGTGTCAACTCACTGGATGATTTTCATGATGCCTTCCATGTGTTTTGTAAAGATCATTTTTCAGCTGATCTTCTTTTTCCTGAGTGTTGTCATGAATTCAATCTCTCGAAATTAGAACTTCAGGAAGAGTATGCTGCTGAAGAAAATACTCTTCATCATGATCAGGAGATCAATAATCAACACTATGACAACCTTAGTGATGCTTTTGACATCATATCAAACGTATCTACTATTGTAAGTTGTCATGAAGATTAGATTTCTCTCTCTGAAACTTATGAAGATCTTGAGAAGATTAACAGATTCGTAGGAGAAGGTTTCGAATCTGTAACAGATACAAAGGGCTACTTACAGAAAAAGACAGATTGCAGCAGACATTTGCAGGGAGGGCAGCATAAAGGTTCAGATCAGAAATTGACTTTGTATTTTCCTCCAACGAAGATCCCACAGTCTACATTCATCAATGAGTTTTGTGAAGGAAATGAAGAGCAGTTGCAACACAATCAATTGCATCAGCATCTCAAAGAGGTATTGCTTTGTGAATTTGATGAACCTTTTGCTGACTATTTGGAGTCTATGAGAAACATAGGTGTTAAAAAAAATTTGTCAGAAGCAGATTGTCTTTATCATCTGTTCAAACCTTTCTTCCGCATGATATGGTTTTTATTATTGTTCGAGTCAAGATTCAGCATGATGCATGTAAATTAGTTTCTGACATGGATGTATTGGAAGTATGATTTTACTTGATCAATATACTTCTATTGGCTAGATGTAGGAGTAGTTAGAAGAATAAGCTCTTCTTACGAGCACGTAGATCGCTTTCAGTTATTATTGAATAAGAAGGAGGCTGCATGAAAGCTACAGGTTTGCAGAGGGAGTAATGTTAAAGGCTTAATGACTCCATGCCATATGCTAAAGGCTACTGGAACTACTAGGTTCTTGAAAACCTCGCAGGGAGGTCTCCATCCGAGTTGGAGCCAGATGTTAGCGATAAAAAATGCACTAGTATTTTGATCGATATTATCATCATTCTTCAAATGATTATCATTTTTCTCAGTTTCTTTCTAGTGTCTTGAGCTCCATATTATCCATCAATCTCCCGATTGATTACTCTGCTCACAAATCCTTTGTTAGCATGCCTCCGAACTTGCAATTCAAGATGCAAATAATGTCATCTATGCTATTAAGAATATAAAACATAAAAAATGTATCATAATTTTTTATTTTTATGTTTATTATCTCATAGTATGAAAACAGAAATATATCTGTTTATACATGCAAGGTTCTAATCTTGAACATCAAGTGCGTTCAATCCCAAGCTTAGCGCACAGTCAAAGAACAAGCCAAAACCGAGTTTTCAAGCCTAGTTTCGAGTTAAGCTATAGTCTAAAATCCAACGCTGAGTTAAGTCATAAACCATGAGTTTCTATTATTTCTATCTCATCAACAGGTGTTCGACAAATGTTACAGAGCATATTAGATGGACAGAATGGCATTTTGTTAGGTTTAAATCCATGAGTCAAAGCTTAAAGTTGTTCAACATGCAAAGGCCATACTAAGTGCCATTTCTTTTACTCTATCATAGTCATCAATGTATGAAATTCATATCCCGATACACGTGGAATTCTGCTCAGCAAAATAAAGAAATGAAACGCATTATCAGGGCACATGCAAATCGAGTCATGAAATAAATTTATGGAGAGGTTCAAGGTTTGACAGAACAGGTTCAACAATTAACTGATTAATTTCTTCTGCAACGTCCACAGTGATTGTACCTATATTTGGAATGGATGCATGCGACAGTCTCTATAGAAAAGGAAGATGTTGTTTTTTCAACAACTCAGAGAAGTGTTGGTCGGACTCAAATAAAAATGGAATTATCGGATTATGATATGAGGAGGAGGTCCTTATAAGTGCTTCAGATGCTGATAGAAAGGACCATTAATTCAAGTCAACAATGAATGGACCATTGGTGGACGTCTTGAACATCTGGACATTTAAAAGAGTGAAAAATCGAATATTCAGAAGCATATACATTGTCACAATGCAAAGCAAATTAAATTTGTTGCTTCCTTTTGGTTCTGTTGCGGTGATTTTAGCTCTTTTATTCAAGTGGAAACATGGAAATAATGGATGGGTTTTCTTTTTCATCTTGTTGGGCATAGCGACTAGGTTTTGTAACAGGTTGCAGTGGCAGGGTATGATAGGCAGTCTGTTTCAGACCATGCAAACAATCTTGTTTAAAAAATAAGGGGAAATTTGACAAATTCATTGAAATCTCTTGGTGTAGACATTTTGACAGGCATTGGCACGATCTTGGGTCAATAACAGGTGAAATATGGTAAAAATGGTTTCTCTGATAAGATAGTGATTGCCAAGGATGTTATTATTGCGAGAGGATCTATTCCTTTTGTTTCCCCAGGAATTGAAGTTGATGGCAAGATTGTATTTACCACTGACCATGCATTGAAGTTGGAGTAGGTACCAGATTGAATAACTATAATAGGGAGTGTCTATATAGGGATTAAGTTCAGTGATATGTACACAACGTTGTAATTCCTCAAAGGTTTTGGGCATGGCTCACTTTACTTTCCTTCAAATCAGCCCTGGTGGTGGTACCTGTTTCTCTTGGTCGGGCATTGTTTGCTTCCATTCCTCAGTTTCCTATTACACATGGGATCAAATGCAATGATCTTTACGCCTTCAACATTGGATGCTATATTATTTGGGCTATTGTATATGGAATTGGATATTTTGTTGATTATCTAAAATCTCACAACTTGAAATATCTTGTTAACCAAGTTTTAATGTGGTTCATGATTGTTGTGAAAAGTTTTGTTCTGTTGTCACTGTGGATCTTTGTCATCCCTGTTCTTATTGGACTATTATTTGAGCTATTGGTCATAGTGCCTTTATGTGTACCTGTCAATGAAATCCCGATGTTCCTTCTCTATCAAGATTGGGCTTTGAGACTCATATTTCTCAATATCTGGACAAGACTGGTAATGTTAGGTCAAATGGCACCATTGGTAGATCCATATACTATAATTGATGAATACGATGTGATCCTGCATATCACTTCCTTGTAGAGTTACAGGGGAAGGAGCATAATGTTGATTGTTTAAATTAAAACATTGACATGCCCATCAGCAGCAAAGAAGGGATGTCAATCATGATTCTCTTAATGGAGTATCTGACGGCATAAATTCTGAGAACATGCTATGACAGTCAACAAGAAAATGCCATGGAAACTAAAATTGATGAGGAGCGCCTGAAACATCCACACCAAAGAGATGGGAATTCACCTGGATAGCTTCTTGATACAAACATAACTTCTCTGCTCAAAGTTGTATCTAATCCTTCTAGGGTGTTACTGTAGCGCAACAACAAGTTCAGGCTCGATTTCAACAGATGGGTGTTAATGCCCAGTAAAACAAAAATGATGTTAATGTAGTTTTGAATCAAAGGTCCCTTATCACAGATCCATCTCTTTTGGACTCCCAGGAGTTGTGCAACCAAAATCCAATATATTAAATCCAGGTATGAATCAAGGGGGGATTGCCTTACCACTTAAAGGCTGGCCATTAGATACTATTGATCAGTTTCGATCAAGTTTAGTACAACAACGAAAAAAATACCTCATGCACTCACCTCAACAGCTTCATCAGTTCCATATTCTATCTACACAAACCAGATAGTTGGGAATGAAAGTGAACTTCTAACTACAGTACAACATTTACCAGTTGTTTATGTTCCATATGAAACTGAGGACAGTGACACAGGGAGTGCAATTAGCTCATATCCTTTGCAGAATGGTACATTTACTACATCTGAAGGTTGTATGGAACTGCAAGAAGATGCAGTAGAAGGAGAGGAGTAGGAGATTAAATGAAAGGCTGTTGTTGACAGAAAGAAGGGAGTTTCTTCTAAGAATCCTTGAAACTAAATGCAACCATGCAAGTAAATAAATCTTTGAAATTTTGATTTTTGGCAGTGCTTTGATTTTCGGTGGTTTAGGCGAGCCCAAGAGCGCTCATTAACCACCGAAAGTGGGCCCTTTCAGTGGATAAGGCATTTAAAACTCAATACGCTTAACCACCGAAAGTTGTATCTATCAAATCATTCAAATTTTTGCCCAGATTCCAGATTTTCGGGTTAGAATGGCACGATATCTTCCTGAAAAAGATGATTATGAATTATTCCATCAAATCCAAAGGCTATTTTTGGAAAGGCAAGTCAAAAGAGTAGTTTTTGACTAAGTTTTGGTTAGTTTGATGAAGCAAAATAACAGGGATCACATGACACATCATCAAATTCGTTTCCTATCTTCATCAGATCAAGTTTAGGAGCCTTGGAAGGCTAATCTTCACTTCATCAACTGTTCAGCACACCAACACATAGATTATCCTTCTTTTTAGGGTTATCCCTATCTTCTTCTAATTACGGTTTTATTTACTATGTTTAGATAAGCAGATCTAGTTTTCTAGGATCTGGAAACTATTTGTAAAGGCTATAAAGCCTGGGAATTTAGTTTGAGTAGAGGTTCGATTTTGGGTTCTACATGTTGCTACTGTAACTAAGACTCATTCTTAATATATGAAACATTGCAAGCTTCCTTCATCTGGGTTTTCATACCTTTCTTTTCTGTTCTTTGATATCTTATGAGTGAATGATTTCTTTGTTGGAGCTTATTCAATCTACATGTGACTGTCATCTCACTAATTGATTGATTAAGTTAAGGATCATAAGTTATTGCCTTATCTTTTAAACCCATTGTGCTTACTGTTTTACATAAGTATAATCCGGTTTAACAACTATCTTCTATTCTATTTGATCAACCCTTGTCTGATTGCATTTTTAGAAGGCCTTGTGATATTTCATATTACTAGACAGTCTTAAAGACACAGTCCAGTTCCTATATATTCATCTTGATCCAAAAACCACATTAATTATTAAGAAAATAGTTTCCAAAAAGGTTGAGTTACCAGGCATCTCTGACTTACAACCTAGGAGAGTTTCCTGGAGTGATAACATAAATAAGAAGAGGTCACAAAGGTTATAGAAGGGGATCTTCTAGAAAATGAGTTGGCATTCGTATGGTTGTCATTCTACTGACTTCTCATATTTTGTGGGATCATCCTCATCCATGTAACCATCTCTCCTTCTCCTGTATATTGAAGGGTTTCTCATGGAAAAGGTTAAGCAATATTGAATGAAGAATTGGTGAAAGAATTGTGTGAAGAACCCTGCTTGGATAGAAGCTTGAAGGCTCTATTTGGTCTATCAAGAGGTTTTGGATCTTCTTCATGCAAGAACAAATTAAGCGTGTGTGTTGGAACCAAGGGTGACTGAAAGGAAGCTTGCAACATCAAGGAGATCATGTTGTATCTTCTATTTTCAATTAATATGATACATCGACATGCCCCTTTCCCATAAAGTCACTCTTACTTTATTGTATAATTCCTTGATCAAATGCATAGGTTGACATTGAATATACTTTTCTATCTTCACTTTGGTTGGTTTGTGTTGTCTTGGACTTGACTTCACAAGAGCACCGGAGCGAAGCGGGAACAATAGAGACCTAAGGAAGCGATATAAAGGTATGTCACTTATTCCTTCCTATTGCTAGATTCAATGGTTGCAACTTAGGGAAAGAGTCATGTCATGTCCTGTTTTGTTCTAGATTCAGGTGGATATAGGGAGATCTGTTAGTGTCTGCACCTATCGATTTGTCCGATAACAAAATTGGCAACCAACGGATCTCGACCCCGTTGACCATTTTTGTCATTTATACAGTTCCCGAGCCTACACATGATCTATTCTATGAAGGGAACTTAAGCAATAGCTCACCCACCATCCCCCTCGACATATCCATAAAACCTGGAATTGTCGAAAATGCGCATATCGGAGCTTCGTATTCTCCTGATGAAATTATCACCTACAAGTCCCTTTTCAAATAATTTTGTGATGTCTTCGCCTGGAGCTATGAAGAAATGTCGGGTATTGACCCCGACATTATGATATATGAGATTAATACATACCCAAACACTAAACCCATGTGGCAACGACTTTGTTCGATCCACCCACGTAAAGCGACCGCTATCAAGATTGAAGTCGAGAAACTTCTCAAAGTTGGCTTTATTTCCCCTGTGGCTCTAACTGACTGGGTTTTCAATCTTGTCCCGATCGACAAGAAACAAGGCACAATTCACATGTGCGTTGATTATAGGGACATTAACAAAGCCTGTCCTAAAGACAACTTTCCTACTCCCTTCGTCGACCAGATCATCGACAATTGTGCCGGAAGTGAAATATTCTCTCTGATGGATGGTTTCTCTAGATATAATCAAATCAATATCATTCCCGCGGCCCAACACAAAACCACTTTTATTTGTCCTTGGGGCACTTTTGCCTATTTGAAACTTCCTTTCAATTTAAAGAATGTCAGCGCAACTTTTCAGTGCTCTATGTCTTACGCCTTCCATGATATCAAGCACATCATGCAACCATATATAGATGACTTACCCGCTCATTCCATTCTCTGTGTAGATCATCCAATACACTTCCACGTCATTTTCCTTCAATGTCGGTTTTACCATATATGCTTGAATCCCCACAAATGTGTTTTCTGCATAGAATCCAACCGACTTCTAGGCTTTATTGTTTCACGTCAAGGTATCAGGGTAGATCCTTTGAAGGTCAAGGCAATTCTCAATCTCCCTCCTCCTTCCTCACTTCACCCGTTACAAATTTTGCAAGAGAAGGCAAACTTTCTTCGTCATTTTATCCCAAACTATGCTAAGCTAACCCTTGGATTTACACGACTACTCAAGAAAGGTTCTAAGTTCATATGTGATACCACTGCCAACAAATCTTTTGAAGCCTTCAAACTATATTTAACACGTACCCCACTACTCTCCCCACCTGATTACAGTTGGGATTATTTCCTTTACCTCAAGCCTCAGACTATACCATTGTTATGGTTCTCATCCAGGAGGATGATTCTCATGATGAACATGTCATTTATTACTTAAGTAGGAGTCTCACAACTACCGAAACCAAGTATTTACATGTTGAAAAACTGGCCTTGGTCGTCGTCCAAGTTGTTCAACGTTTCCAACACTATATCCTCTCTCGCAAGACTACAATAATTTCTAACTGCAACCCTGTGCAACACATTCTTACACGCCAACTGCTAGGGGGAAAATACTCCAAATGGATCGTGATACTCCAGGAGTTTGACTTAGAATTTGAACGCGCTAAGTCCAAGAAATCCTTGGTGTTTTTCGAGTTGATATGCAACCTTCCCTGCTCTGAGATGGAAAATGTAGCAGCCAATTCATTACCCGATGACTCCCTTTTCCTGATTAGTTCCGATGACCTTTGGTATGGATATATCATCATATATCTCCAAACCCAGACTTTTCGGTTCGATTTGTCTAGCACTGACCGTCATCGAATACGTTACCAAGCCCGTCAATATATTATCCTTGATGATACTCTTTATCATCGTGGGATTGACTTCATTTTTCGACGCTGCCTCACGTTTGACGAAGCTGAGAAAGCCCTAAATGACTGCCATTCTAGAGCCTATGGTGGTCATATGGCTGGGTATGCTACTGCCCAAAAGATCTTCTGAGTAGGGTATTTTTGGCCTTCTTTATTCAACGATTGTATAATTTCCATCCAAAAATTCCATGCCTACCATACCTACAACAATAAAATATGATCACACCCCGCTCCTCTACACCATGTGGTCTCCATTGGTCCTTTTTGCAAAATGGGGTATCAATTTCATGACATGTCACCCTCACTTGGCCGAGGGGCATAGATACATTATTGTAGCCGTAGATTATTTTACGAAATGGGTCGAGGCGATGCCAACAATTGACAACATCGGAAAGACTGCAGCATTATTCATTTTCAACGACATCATAACTCATTTTGGTGTTCCTCGGGCTATCATTACTAACCACGGTAGCCACTTTAGAAACTTCATGATGTACGAACTCACTGAAAAGTTGGGCCTTCACCATGAAAACTCAACACCCTATTACCCACAAGCCAACGACCAAGTCGAAGTAATAAACAAGGTCCTCATTACCATGCTTCGACGAATGATAGGGATTCACAAAATGAGTTGGCACATGATGTTGTTTTCAGCATTGTGGGCTTACCGGACATATGTTAAATCTGCTACCAGGTTTACACCATTCCAGTTAGTCTATGGTCTAGAAGCCATCCTGTCAATTGAATGTGAGATACCCTCCCTAAAACTAGTCGTTGAACTCCTCCCAAACACTTTTGTCGAAGAAGAATGTTTGTTGTATCTCATGCGATTAGATGAAACTTGTCGCGATGCCAACCTAGTCATAGAAGCCCAGAAGAAACGCGTCAAAGCCCAATACAAAAAACATGTCAAGCCTCACATTTTCTCTGAAGGTGATCTGGTTCTCCTTTACGAACAAGATTGGGATATGCTAGGAGTAGGAAAATTCGAAGCTATGTGGCGAGGTCCTTATATCGTTAGAAGCATTTTGGAGAAAGGATCTTACGAGTTAGTGGACTACGATGGTATCCCTTTGAGTGAACCCAAAAATGGGTTGTACTTAAAGAAGTACTATGCCTAAGATCACCTGTGCATGAGTGCTTGTATTTTATTGTATCATACATTTTGTGTGTTACTGTAGTATGATTTTTCGTTATTTGGTCTTTGCCCTCGACCTCTTATGTTACATTGTGCTTGGTTTCTAGATGTCGAATTTTTTGCTACCCCACATTGGCTTCACCAATGGCGCTAGCCGTAGTACTCAGAACCTTGCTTCTGCTTCTTAGGCAATTTACGCCCCTAAAAACAAACTTATCACTCTACGAGGTGTGTGCCTCGGCTGTGCAACCAATAATATTGTAGAATATAGCGCCGTCATCGAATTGTTGATTGATGTTATTTCACTCGGTATCTGCCACCTGGTTGTGCAACTCGATTCACAACTAGTAGTATTATAGCTAAGTAATGTCTATGCTATTTGAAGTCCTACTTTATTACGGGTATATTTATGAATTCACCTCTTGGAACGTTATTTTGATTATATTGAGTATCATCACATTCCTAGATGTCTAAATACATTGATTGATGCATTAGCTNTATAGCTAAGTAATGTCTATGCTATTTGAAGTCCTACTTTATTACGGGTATATTTATGAATTCACCTCTTGGAACGTTATTTTGATTATATTGAGTATCATCACATTCCTAGATGTCTAAATACATTGATTGATGCATTAGCTAACTATGTATTAAACAGACATTTGGGCCATTTATAAACCAAGCACATCACATTTATCACACAACACAAGATAAGCCAATAGAAGATGTATATATGTATATAACGATCAAAAGGTTTTTGTCGAAGGACCAAAATCTCAAAATGTGAAGCTCATAGGTTCTACAAAATAGCGTCATGGGTGACGCTCATGATAACACACAACTGTCCAAACCACCCTATAAAGAAGTCGACTAATAGACTCTGACACGCCCATACTATGGCGCTGATAATGTCTAGGGATATCCCCAATATCCATATATGGGATGTCAGCGGTCAATCCCTCCAAGTTCTGCTCCACTGCTTCATAGTCTTCAACATCCCATCGTGCCACTAGAGCCACCTCTCCTCGTCGTTGAATAGGAGATGTTCCTGGAGGTCGATATGGCCCCACATCTGTGTCATCAAAAAGAGATTTTTTGATTAGTTCTTGGACAAACACAAAAACATTTTATATGATAAAACTTGCAAAAAACATTTAAAAAGAACAAAATGTGTACTTCTTACCTAGGTCACCCCATTAAGCATCCTCAGGCAGGGCCAAATCCAGATACCCTCGAAAATCCAAACCAACATATGCGTAGTTGTCAATCATTAGCATCTGGGGCCTTAACCAGTCGAAAAATGAATCATTGTACTTGATTATAGGCCCAGCTACGTGACAAGCCGTGAGGGTGCACCACCTCAGCATCCTCAGATCCTGTGGGGCCGGTAAACCCCAGTCAACCTGTAATCACAACAGTGGAACCCTATTGAGGAAGAAGGACACCAAAATTGATCCGTACCCAAACTGCTTCAATTTGTCCCTTCTGCACTTCGTCAATTGCCTCTTCATACTGCGGAGAACTGCATCCAACCAGTTGAAGACCTGGGGCTCTATGCACTCTATGGTGTCTTGGAAGTAACTCTGGAGAGCCATGTGTGGATCCGTGCTTCTGGACATGCATGCTATAGTGAAAAATATGGTTCGCAAGGTCAAGTCTTGGACCCCCCAAATAAAAACTTTGCCCTTGCTTCTTTCTGCCTCAGGAACACAATACCGGTGACAATACTCACTCATAGGGAATCTACCACCTCGACCACCGGTCAAACTAGCATGGTATCCACACTGTGATAATCCTGTTAGAAAATAGATATCTTTGATATCTAAGGTCAGCTTGTGGAATCCCACGTGAAACAACTGTTGGTCCACATCCCACATATGAACCAGGTACTCCAACAATCTAAGTTGGGCCCTCATGCCCAGAATCCTTAAGAATTTCAAGAGCCCACAGTCTCGTAGGGCAGTGATGGTACCCGAGTCATTATCGGTGATGGCATCCTCCTCTTCACGTTCTCTTTCTCGCCACTCCAACATTGTGCTGGTCAAACACTTGCAAAAGAGCCATGAGAGAAGGGTCAACATCTTTTTTCAAACCTTGACATAATTTTTATTGAGCAATAGACAACTTTAAAATTCATTTTATGACCCCCGCAGGTGCCCCTTTAGCATAGTGCGAGATTCTCACAAGTGCCCTTAAGGCCACCTATGAGAATCATAGATTCTCGTAGGTCCTGCATGGCCAGCCTGCGAGAATGCTCGGGCACAAGTTATGGTCCTAAAATGGACCTAAAATCCTGAAAATTGCCAATAAAAACTAAAACTAAACCATGAAAAAGGTACAAGATCAATAGCTTACCTCGTTGACGGAGACGGTTCACCAAAAGGTCGTTTGTGCCTCCCGCGATTGAGCAAAGAAATTTGGGGGAAAATGAGGTGTATTGGGAAAAGTTTTTGGCAAAATCACAATGAAATGGTAAAAGCCCTTTTCACCCATATTTATTCACTTTTTACCATTTTTGTTGATTTTTTATATTATTTTATCTATAAAACCTAATGCCCTAATAGTCCCATGAGTGTGGTTTTTTGCAGATATAGCAACTTTGAAGTCCAAATGGAAGAGTACGAGTGTTTTTTCTTTTTGTCGCATGTACGACTTCTTTTTAGGGTTTTTAGAAAAACCTCTAGCTCAGTCTTTGTTCGTTCTCGTGCTCAAAAATACATGAGAACGTAACTGAGTATACTTTTCTCGCCTTTTCATACTCGTCATGGTAACACAAAAATGATGAACGTGAAGGAGTATCCTTTAAGCTCTTTTCATGCTTTGTAAAAACGAAAAGATGGTCGAGCAATCTTGTTCTGTTCACGCTCGTAAAAGTATCTGAACAAAATGTTCAATTGGTGATAGTTTATCACTTTTTCGATCTTGTCGAACTCTTTTACGAAAAAGGAACTGAGAGAGTTCTCTTTAAGTGTTTTTCAGACTCTCAAAACATGAAAAAACCCTGAGTTTTCTATCCTTGGACTCGTTAAACAAACATAGGCAGACCCATAATGGGACCAAACCACTCCATCCTAGGGTCCCTTAAATATACTCCAAGGGACTCATACAAAGGATGATCTTACATCAACAAGCATATGTTATCCTCCTCAAGCTTGCATAAAAACAAAGAGTTACTTGCCAAAAATGGTGGGGGAAATTTTGGGAAAGGGATATGTTTTCGTATTCATATTAATGGCAATAAGCATCGCTCTTGAACATGACATCCCCTATTCATCATTTGAATTTGGGTTGGGAAATCCATTTGTCTCCCGTTCGACTTGCTACAAGGTAATATCTTGGGTCGTCTTTAAGTCAGTGCTACCAAGTCCTTGGTTGTGTCATTCGTATGTTCAAGAGAAGTTCACATGAGCCCTCTATTGAGTCATCCATCTACAATTGTCCATTCTTACTATGCTAGCCTTCCCTATGTCCATTTCAACCTATATTCATACTCTATTTCATCCTCAAAATCTGTTACTTATTTCGTGTCATTGATGGGGGATATAGAAAGGCCCTCCTGTGACGAGTCTTGGTCCATTGACTCCAACTCATTATCTGGAAACAAGACTTAGAAATTATCTGGTACCTTGGAACTTGCATGCCTCAATGGCAGGTTTCCTCACTTTCGACAGTGGGTTTTCATTATTTACCCCTAATCAGGAGGTTCCATTGAGTGTTCGACCTCAGCTCATTTATTCACATTTGTTGGATTGTACTAGTGTACCTTGGGATTCATTGACATTGATGGTGATTTCCCTCACACTTGTTAACGGTTTCATCAATGACCGGTAATCAAGTAGTTTCTACCATGTTTGACTTCAACACATGTAATCACATGGCTAGATTTGTACTTTCAGGTGACGGGATTGAAGACCCTGGGTCTCATCGTTTTTATCCAGGCTTTGATGGAGTATGTATGATTTGCATCGGCACATAGATCCACTTTGTATGTCATGTGGCTATGTCGTCTTAGTTTAAGTTTTCTCGCATAGATCCACAGTGTATTCTTGGTGGCCATGCAACATTTTGATGGCATAGATATACTGTGTATGATTGGTGGCCATGACCTACATTTATGATTTCATTCATCTGTGATCTGAGTATGGGAATGCCTACCTCAGAACTGGTATTATATTCTGCAGATGCTTGGTTGTTTGCAGGTTTCCGATTAGGTGAGCTCTTGGTTTCTGACACACACACGCAGTTTACAAAGTATTTCGGCTATCATAGATTTTGGCCTCGTAATTTGGGGGGCATTTTTTTACACATGATTTTGTTCACTCTGGTGATGTCTCAACAGTGGTGTATTCAGGCTCCCAACAAGGATCTTTTTCCTAAGAAAAATGGCTCCTGTCTTATTCAAAAAACGTATTTTTAAGATGAGTTCATAGGCTACCTATGGTCTAGGGTGTGAGAATCCTTCATTCTCGCAGGCCACCCACACTTAGGGTGCAAACTTCTCGCAGTCTGCTCCATATATAGGGTGCAAACTTGGTTTTAATCTTGGAAAGAAGAAGAGGTCACGAAGGTTCTAGAAGGGGATCTTCTAGAAAATGAGTTGGAATTTGTATGGTTGTCATTCTACTGACTTCTTAGATTTGGTGGGATCATCCTCATCCATGTAACCATCTCTCATTCTCCTATATATTGAAGGGTTTCTCATGGAAAAGGTTAAGCAATATTGAATGAAGAATTGGTGAAAGAATTGTGTGAAGAACCCTGCTTGGACAGAAGCTTGAAGGCTCTATTTGGTCTATCAAGAGGTTTTGGATCTTCTTCATGCAATAATAGAGCAAGTGTGTGTCTTGGAACCAAGGGTCACTGAAAGGAAGCTTGCAACATCAACGCGATCAGGTTGTATATTCTACGTTCAATTAATATGATACACCGACATGTCCCTTTCCCATAAAGTCACTCTTCCTTTATTATGTAATTCCTTGATAATATGCATAGGTTGACATTGAATATACTTTGCTATATTCACTTTGGTTGGTTTGTGTTGTCTTGGACTTGACTTCAAGAGAGCACCGGAGCGAAGCGAGAACAACAGAGACCTAAGGAAGCGATATAAAGGTATGTCACTTATTCCTTCCTTTTGGTAGATTCAATGGTTTCAATTTAGGGAAAGAGTAGTGTCCTGTCCTATTTTGTTCTAGATTCAGGTAGATCTAGGGAGATATGTTAGTGTCCACACCTACTAATTTGTCCGATAACAATAGGGTACATAATACATGTTTGTGGTGGTTGCTCAGTAAGAGTGTTAGAATTCAAGTTGGGTTACAAAACCATGTGAGGTCTATGGATGTTGGTGAGACACCTACAACTTGGATGAATGTCTCCCTGAAGGATAAGAGCAAGAAGGGGAGGTGCAGGAAATCAAGAACTAGAAAATTTTAGAAGAATTAGAGAGGAATTGGAAAATCGTAGTAATGGAGATGATGAATTATACTCAGAGCCATAAGAAGAAATCGAAGATGAAAGAGATGGTGATGAAAGAGACCCAACAACTAGACTGATTTCATATTTGAGTAATAGGGGAAGTGAAAAGGTTGAGGTTTCCTATTATGATGGTAGTTTGAGAGTTTATGTTCTCATTGACTGGACTGGAAAACTCGAAAGATACTTCGAGTATGAAAATTTTTAGGATCCAAATTGCGTAAGATTTGTTGTGATGAAAATGAAAGGCCATGCAACACTATGGTGGGATATGTTGCAAAAGGGTAGAGTGAATGATCAGCTGGATAACATTATAACTTGGAAGAAGATTGTTACCAAGGTTAAAGATAAATTTATTCCCTTCGATTACCAGTAGAATTTGTTCTGACAAGTCCAGAATCTCAAAGAAAGGGAGACATATGTTTGCGAATATGATGACGAGTTCTTTAGGATGTCACTCAAGGCAAGCCTTAAGGAACTAGAATTCCAACTAGTTGCAAGGTATGTAAATGGGATAAATTATTTAATTCGGGATGAAATGAGCACACAGTATTTTCGCACTGTTGATGAGGCTTATCAAGTTTCCCTAAATGTATAAGAAAAGATTCAAAGGAAAGAACAACCTAGAGGTAGAGAAAGAGGTTTTAAAGGATGAGGTAAACCATGGACTACTAAAGGCAGCGAAAAGGAAGAATAATTTGCTAGTGGTCAAGGGAGAAAAAGAGTAAATGGAGCTGGTAGAGGCAAAGGATTCAGAAGAGGAAAGGGTAGATATGTAATCACTTGTTATCACTGTGGTGTAGAGGGACACAAGAAGTCTGAATGTCTAGAAAGGAAAACTTTAGGAGGAAGAGGTGAAGCGTGAAAACAAGTCACACATGATGACGAAGCTTTAGTAGTTAGAGAAAATGTTACTGTTCTTCAGCAAGAACAAGGTGAGAATTTGTTGTTCTGAAGAGTGTTTCTTAAATATGAACAAAAAGAGGCAAATAAACTAGAACAATGAAAGAAAGTTTTAAAAAAAAATGTAAGGTTCAAAGAAAATTTTGTAACTTGATTATAGATGGAGGAAGTGAAAAACATTTGGTATCCACTGAAGTCATGAAAAAACTAAACTTGACAAGTTTGAACCATCTAAACCATTACCGTGTTTCTTGGTTGAACAAGGGACAACAAGTGACTGTGACTGAGCAATGTTTATAGAAATTTCAAATAGGGAGTTTTTGGGAGAAGGTGTTATGTGATGTGATTGAGATGGATGTGTGTCACATATTGTTGGGAATGCCATGGTTGTTGATTGACAAGTTCACCATGATGGTAAGGAAAACACATATGAGTTCAAAAAAGATGGACAACGATATAAATTAACACTAATGTTGGAGGATACAATAGAAACAACAAGAAATTGTGTTCATATAAACATGAGTAGAAGTAGGATCATGCATTTGTTTACTAAGGAATTATTACAGGAAGAAAGAAAATCAAAATTTTGTTTAACAGTGATTCCAAAAGAAGTGAAGCATGTAGAGGAGACAAATGTTTTACCTAAAGAAATAAATTTGTTGCTGAATGAATTTAAGGAGATTATTGCTAACGATCTTCCAAAAGGATTGCCTCCAGTGAGAAGTATTTGTCATCAAAATGATTTAATGTCTGGATCGAATTTACCTAATACAGAACCTTACATGATGACTCCAATAGAGAGTGAAGAAGTGAATCAACAAGTGCATGAATTGCTTTACCGAGGGCTAATTCATAAGAGTTTGAGTTGTCTGTAGTACCAGTAGTATTGACTTTGAAGAAAACAAGGGAATGGTGAACGTGTATCGATTCATGTGTTATAAAAAAATCACTATAAAGTATTGGTTTCCATTGCCCATAATGGATGACCTTATGGATTGCCTGAGTGGTTCAAAATATTTGTCAAAAATTGATTTGAAGAGTCATTATCACCAGATTCAGATCAGAGAAGGTGGAAAATGGAAGACAACATTCAAGATGAAATATGGACTATTTGAATCATTAGTGATGCCATTCGGGTTAACTAATGCACCCAACACGTTCATGATATTGATGAACAAAGTCTTGAAGCCATTTTGGGTAAGTTCATGGTTGTATATTTGGATGATATTATGATTTTTGGTATGAAAAGAACATAGCATGTTGAGCATGTGAAAGCAGTGTTACAACACTTGAAAGAAGAGAAACTATTGATAAACATGAAAAAGTGTATAGTCATGCAGCGAGAGTTAGTGTACTAGGGTTTTGTGGTTTCAGAGGAAGGACTGGAAATTGATCATGAGAAAGTGAAGGCTATCCTTGAATTGCCAACACCAATATGCACATTCGATGTGAGGAGTTTCCATGGATTTGCAGGATTTTACCAAAACTTCATTAGGAACTTTACCCAAATATGTGTGCCTCTTACATAATGTATGAAGAAGGGAGTGTTTTAGTGGACTGCAACATCAGATACGTCATTGGAAGAATTGAAGAAGAGAGTAACAACATAACTAGTATTATAATTACCATATTTTAATAAAGTGTTTCAGGTTGATTGTGACACTAGTGGAACAACAATTGGAGCAGTTCTAAGTCAAGAAGGCAAACCCATTGCTTTTTTTAGTGAGAAGTTGAATGAGTCTAGAAAGAAGTATTTTATTTATGATTAGGAATTTTATGCTATTGTGCAATCTTTGAAGAAATGGTGACATTATCTACTGCCAAAGGAGTTTGTCTTGTTCATGGATCAAAAAGCTCTGCAACACATTAACAACCAAGGTAATTTGAATCAAAATCATACTAAATGGGTAGAATTCTTTCAAAGTTATTGTTTGGTATTGAAACACGGGTCTTGGAAGTCCAATAAGGTAGTTGATGCATTAATTCAGAGGATATCATTACTCAATACCATGTCTGTAGAAGTGGTAATCCTCAACTATCTAAAGACATTGTATGAACAAGATGCAGATTTATCATAAGGGAGATGGATTGCGGGCCCACAAGCGGTCTAAATACAAACCACCTTTGAGTGACCCCAAACTCACCTTCTCATATAACATCCTATCCAAGAGCAGCGTGTGGTCATCCCCTGTGCATACGCTATCAGACTGCCACCTGCAAAGCTCGCATTGGTCACAGACAAAGATCAGTCATGGCCTCAAGGCATTAGGATGGACTCGCAAAATTCATTGGCATCGTCTGAGAATGATTATGGGTGTCAGAATCAGTCCTAATCCCAATGAAGACAGTTATTGAAGGTTGCGGGTAGTAGTTGAGACCTGTCCTCATCCCATAAATTGAAAGCATTGCAGAGAACAGTCATGAAGGCACACTGATGATCCGAAGCTTCCTTATGAGCAATGTTTCCTATAAAACACATAACTATGCATGGATTGCGTTTGACATAATGAGGTCTGCACAACCTGATAGAGAGGGTGCCGAATGGAAACTTTGAATGCAGGGGTCTGATCACGCTCCTGGTAGTTGCAACAGTTTTGAGTATATATACTCCGTTTTGATATTATGTTAACGTCGAATCGTTGAGCTAGACTCCCTGCTATTGTAATATTTTTGTGAAGAACATTGGTTCTTTGGTTATGTATTTGTTTTTGAGACATCTTGGTTAATCTAAGTCATCTTTATTTCTCCATATTATTTTCCTCTGATACTGAGAGATTTCATGATTGACTGATTCACATGGATTGTTATGATTGTATTATGATAAATTTTGTATTATAGTGTTGTTATAATTTATTTCAGATTCTTTGAGATTTGAATTCAAGAGGATCTTTCTTTTAAGTTTGTCCTCCTTAGGTTGTTGGAAGACTTGATGTCCACAACATATATCTACACTCTCCTCACCAAAGTCTTCCCTCTATTCACCCTTACTCCAACTTACTGACTGAAGTTGATTCTAGACCTCAATTTCTTATGCACGCTAGTCCAGATTTCTTAGTTAGAACGTTATTATCATTGATTTTGTGCCCATTTGACCTCTTTAAAATGAACCTGTGACATATAAATTGATGGGTACTGGTCTTACCTTCAACACAATATGAAGGTGACTTATAGTGCTAACATTTATGGTGTCATTGTCGAGGAATGAATTGAAGACATTTCCCAGGGATAGAATGACAAAGAAGCTCTAATTCTGAAGGTGCATTAGATATCAGTAACATTGAAGATTTCAAATTGCACCTAGTGACTCCACTATTTTGACTCTAGATCCTAAAGGCAGACACACAAGATCCACTTCACTGTTTCCTCTAGCAACGTCTGAAGTTGACCCAAAAGAAATTATCAGAAAGGGAAAGATTGCTCAAAACGATACCTCTACTGTTGTACCAAGTTTTTCTTATAATTTTCATAATCCCTCTTTACAAACTCCAGTAATTGTTTCTGATTCTCCTATTATACAAACTACTGGAGTTTCAAGAAATTTAAGTTTTGGGATTTTTCCTGCCGATTTCTCCCCTCCTATTCTTGGTTTGGAAGGAGAGAGATTTGAAACGCCTTTCTCCCCCGAAGTTGTGAAGTGGAAGGAGAAACATTTGACCTTAGAATACATTCCTACTCCTCCTCTTATTAGATTTTTTGCAGTTACATAAGGGGAAACCTATGTTACCTCTAGACCCTCATAGTTATCTCCTAACGCCAAACCTTTTCATTTTTCTCCTAGAAGCACAACCCTAGTCCTGCCTATCCAAACTCCATCTCCTCTTGGTTCTCCTCCAGTTCACATCCAAATGGCGGGTGCTAATCCTCCTAGGAACAAGATGGTTGAGATATTGGTTGTTAGATACACCCCTCTGGTTTTACCTCAACCTATGAATGCTCTCCTAGCCACAAACTACCTTAAGTACATGCCCCAGTTCACAGGGGAGGGAGATGTGACTATAGAAGAGCACCTTGCATCATTTTATAGATTTGCAAAGATTCAGGTCATTGAAAAATGAAGATGTGTGGATGATATTTTTTGTACAGAGCCTCAATGGTGATGTCAGGGAATGGTTTAAGGACTTGCCTCCTAGATCTATTGAAGAGATTGTTTCTCTAGATGATTCATTCTTTAGACATTGGGGAAATACAAAATATTTCTTTTATTATATTACAAAATTCGGGGCACTTAAGAGAGAAGAGGGGGAATATGTTTCAGACTTCTCGAAGAGATTTAATAAGATGTATAAAAATATTCCTGTTGAATTTAAACCTACATAAACCTCTGCCAAGATGACTTATGCTAGTGCTTTCGACCCTGATTTTTGGCTCCTTTTGAGAGAAATAAGGGCTACCTCCTTGGCTCATATGCAAGATGAAGCCCTTGAAGTAGAATCCAATATAGTGGCAGCTGACAAAATTAAGGGTAAATCTAATAGAGATAGAGGAATAGGTAGGTCTAAAACTCTGAATTCTAGTTCCTCTTATGCCCCCCTCAAACTGATGAAGTGACCAAGTTACTAAAATCACTTTTTGCTAGAATGGAAAAGGTCAAATTAGAAGAAAAGTGGAGCTATAGGAATTCCCAAAATACTGAGAATAGGGGTAGTTTTAAAAGACTAACTAATGCCCCTCAGATCATCCAAATAGATCAGAGAAACAGGGACATAGATGATCATAAAATCCAAAATCCTCTCCAAAATAACCTGGTTACTGATGAATATGAAGAGGAAGAAGATATTGATCCCGAGATCCATTGCCTTGGATATACCTCTTCGTCCCCTCATTTAACTTAGTCTACATACGAAGAGACCCTCATGAGTAATCAACTGAATGAGATGAGAAAAGGAGAAAAGACCAGCAACGATCCGAATATATATAACCTTAGATCCAAGAAGAAAGAAGAAAAGCCTAACATTCCTGAGCGGCCTGCTAGAGCCGAGAAACCTGCTAAAGATATGGAAGACAATAGCAAAGAGAAGAAAACACACAATCCCCCACTAGTGGTCAAAGGAGATTTTGAATCCTACCTCCTCATTTAGCCTTGAGCATGAGATTTAAAAGATTAGAATCCTCGTACCTCTCTCAGAGTTAATCAAGACTGAGGATTTCAAAAGGTGCCTATCAAAAAAATTCAGCCCGAACCTACACCTCCCTCCACAGACTCGGTTAACCTCCAAGATGAAAATCCAGTTGTCATGTTAGGGCCTTTGATAGAGGATATGGATGACTCCTCCCCCGCATATACACTTCATTGAACATCCATGATAAGGTGTTTCATAACTTCTTGATGGATTCAGGGGCATCTCACAATGTTATGCCTAAGATTGTCATGGAAGAGCTCGGGTTGGAGGTTACAAAAACCTATCACGACCTGTATTCTTTAGACTCCAAAAAGGTGAAGTTCCTTGGGGTTATCAAAGACCTGGTCGTGTCCCTGTTCCAACTGCCAATGAAGAGTGTAGTCATGGATAAAGAGACCGGGGGGAACCTTGCAAATGGACCTTTCACATGCAACCATTCCTGTATTTGGGAGTGAGAAAAGGAGACTTTATAGGGAAGCGTAGCTCACGTACATAATCAGTGATGAAGCAAACCCCACCAACCATGCTATTTTTTCTTTTGACATTGATTTGGGATCCAACATATTGCAGCTAACTGATACTCCTGAACCTCCTCTTGAAATCAGAAAACAATCCATTGTTTTTTGTGAAATACCTCCTCAAATTACCCCTGTTTGGAAGATGTTCTTTGATGGAGCCTCTTCTAAGGAAGGTGTTGGTACTGCAGTAGTTTTTGTTTCACCATGTCAAGATACCATACCCTTTTCCTACAAGTTAGAATTTGAAGCTACCAACAATGTGGCGGAGTATGAAGCTCTTATTTTAGGTTTAAGGGTTGCAAAGGACATGGGAATAGAAGAGCTATCAGTATTTGGAGATGCAGAGCTAATTGTTCATCAGATCAAAAATATTTATCAAGTTAAGCAGCCTAGACTTAGGACTTACAGGAATGAGGTGTGGGACCTGATTGACAATTTCTTCTTATCTTTCAAAATTTTGTTTATTCCAAGAAGGGAGAATACCATGGTTGATTCTTTGGTTGTTTCAGCAAGCCATTTCAGAATCCCACTACCACCTAAAATCAAGTATGATATAGAGGTGAAATATAGACCCTCTACACCTGACAATGTCAAGCATTGGAAGGTATTTGAGGATGATATTGAGATCAGAAAGTTTCTTGAGTCTGTCGAAGAGTTCTCCTCATTACACATAGATCAAGATCATGATTCTGAAAGTAACCCTCATGTTGATGTATTTTTAAATAAATTTTCTAATCACCATATTGTTCAGCTGCCTATCAACCACATTCCAAAGGGACTAGTTCCTTTAGAAATATTTTTCGATGGGAATGATGTGGAAGTAAAGTTTAAAGACTCAACTAATGATGTTGATGTATCTAAGTGTAATATTGGTATAGAGAAGGACCCAAAATTTGTCAAATCGCCAATCAATCTATCAAGAGAACAAAGAGTTGAATATGTTGGGTTGTTAAAATAATTTGCTGATCTATTTGCCTAGACATATGAATACCTCAGAACATATGACACAAGTATCAACGAGCATAAGATCCCACTGAAGGAGGAAGCCAAACCATTTAGACATAAATTGAGACAAATAAATCCTATGCTACTGCCTATTATGGAAAAAGAGGTAAAAAAGATTTTGGATGCCTAGATTATCGTTCCTTTGATATTTTCTGAGTGGGTGCCCAAATTGGTCCTAGTGAGAAAGAAGAATGGAGAAATCAAACTTTGTGTTGATTTTCGAAATCTGAACAAAAGCTATAAGAAAGATAATTACCCCTTGCCCAAGATGGAACACATATTACAGAGGGTGACGAGTGCATCTAGGATGTCTATGATTGATGGATTTTCTTGCTACAATCAAGTCTTTGACATAACTGAAGACAGAGAGAAGACAACCTTACCCACTCCTTGGGGTACATACATGTACGCTAAGATTCCCTTTGGATTTATGAATGCAGGAGAAACCTTTCAGCGAGCCATGGACATAGATTTTATTAGAGAGAAGGACAAGTTTGTAGTCATGTATTTGGATGACATAACAATGTTCTCACAATTTGATAAAGAACATTATGATCATCTGAAAAGAGTCTTCTTGAAATGTAGAAGATTTGGCCTCTCTCTAAATCCAAAAAAATCATTATTTTCCATGAAAGATGGGAAATTATTGGGGAAAATTGTGTCAGCTAAGGGAGTAAGGATTGATTCAAGTAGGGTAGAGGCTATCCAAAAATTTTCACTCCCTAGATCTAAGAAATAAGTTCAGTCTTTCTTGGGGAAAATTAATTTTCTGAGAAGGTTTGTTTCAAATTTTGCTGAGCTAGTGAAGTTTATCACATCCATGTTGAGAAAAGGAAATGAAATCAAATGGACTTTTGAATATCGTAACTCTTTTGACCAAATAAAGAAGGCCTTGATTGAAGAACCTATGCTCGTCAGTCCTAACTACTCCAAGGAGTTTTTAATTTTCTCTTTTGCTTCATTTGGCATAGTAGCAGTTGTTTTATTGCAGAAAAATGTCGAAGGGTTAGAGTAGCCCATTTCCTTTTTTAGTAGGGCACTGAGAGATGCTGAAATAAAGTATGACATCATGGAAAAGCAGGCCTATGCTTTGGTTAAATCTCTCAAAGATTTCAGAGTTTATTTGCTACATTCAAAATTCATTGCATATGTCCCTTCAGCCTCCATGAAGGACAT
>SNQJ01S0020697.1:59152-73520 GCA_010110895.2 Picea sitchensis | reverse complement strand
TAAGGTAAAATAATTTTATCCTATAGAATTTGGGTGAATCATTTTTAAAATAGCGAATCTCATTTTTGGAAAAACCATGGAAAATTAGCCCATGAGCGAAATTTAGCCCCTAAAATCATCCCTATTAAATATTGTCTGATTGATCAAGTTTTATATTGGAAAGACCCTTTGGGAGTGCTTCTAATATGTCTATACCCATAGGAATCCCAAAAGATTATGTATGATTTTTATGAAAGTTTATGTGGGGGGCATCACTCCTGGAGAACCACAACCTACAAGATTCTCAGGGCTAGGTATTTTTAGCCTAGTCTCTTCATTGATGTCTGTGCAAAGATCAGGTCTTGTGTGAAGTGTCAGAAATTCTCTGGAAAGAAACAACTCAATTCTTTTCCATTGAATCCGGTGGTAGCTTCATGACCCTTTCAACAGTGGGGCCTAGATTTTATTGGGGAAATTCATCCTGCTTCAAATGTCTAGCATAGGTGGATCTTGACTTCCACATAATACTTTACTAAGTGGATAGAGGCCATCCCCACAAGAAATGATTCCCATAAGATAATCATTGGTTTTCTTGGATATATTATGGCAATATTTGGTTGTCCAAACAGAATTATCACTGATAATGTTGTAGCTTTCAAGTCTGAACCATTGATTAAGTTTTGTGAACAGTTCAGAATCACATTGATTCACTCTACTCCTTACTATCTGTAAGGAATGGACTGGCAGAGTCCTCTAACAAGAGCCTTATTAAAATCATTAAAATACTGTTAGAGGACAATAAGAAGGCATGGGATTTGAAGCTTAAATTTTCTTTGTGGGATGACAGAGTGACAACAATGAGATCTATTGGTATCTCTCCTTTCTAGCTTGTATATGGAGTCGAAGCCACTTTTCATTCTCATCTTTCCTTACCTATGGAGAAATTCTTCCAAGACTACCAGGGAGAACCACATGATATGATTAGGAGAATACAACAGTTGGTAGAAGTGCAACAGACTAGAGAGAAACTATTGGACAAAGCATATAACCATCAACATAAGATCAAGTAGTCCTTTGATAAGAAGGTGACCAAAGGGGATTTCTAGCTGGGAGATCTAGTACTCAAGTGGGAGTGCACCTAAACAAGACAAAGGCAAGAACAATAAATTTGAGGCCTTGTGGATCGGCCCCTTCAAAATTTCTGACGTTTTTTCAAATAACACTTACAAGCTGCAGGATTTGGAGGATGTTGAAGTTTTTGGTAGCCCTGTAAATGGGCATTTTCTGAATTTTTTTTTTTACTTGAGCCATGAGTGGCTTCCCATGTCATTGTAAATATCATTTTTCTTTTGTTTTTAGTTTTTATAAGTGAATCCATAACCCAATGGCTAAGGCACTGGAACTGTTGGTTCTTGGCAACATGCCATCCCCTATGGAGCCAAATGTTATCACATGAAATTTTCAGAGTCTTGTGGGTTTGTGGTTTCCACCTAAGTCTGTAATTTTTCCCTGTCTCTATCATTTTTGCAGACCAAGTCTTAATTTTCCCCTTCAGTTGGTAAAGTTGTTATTGTTTTCCCCTTTATGTTTGAGCACTCATATCCTTGGCCTCTATCACTAATCCTAAAATCTTCCCAAACCCACAACCAGTTTATCCAAATCATTGATCGTGTAGGCCATAGCCATGAACACAAAGTGCAACTTTCTTAACAGTATGTTTCAGGATTGAAGCATAATCGAAAGGCATTTTTAATATTATAGCGTCGAATTTGCCAAATTTTCCGAAGTGGCTGAAGGCCTGAAGTACTGAAGGCCTGAAATGGATCTGAGCCATTGATAAACAAGATATGCATGTCATCAAATCCCTAGCTACAAAGAATTTGCTTGGAGGAAATAAATTTTGACTATTGAAAGGCCCGAAGGCTGATCTGCCAAGCAAATCTCGGTCATTGTTTCGAAACGGAAGATCTGATTCATTGATTTGGAGGGGGGAAATTTCAATCATTGATCATGAAAGCCTCATCCAATATCATGATATCGATGACCACAATCTATTGTGGTAATGCAACATGATCGAGCGATAATTTTCTTGAGAGGTCCCGCAATTGAAACCATGATAAGTCAAGAGTGATACATGGTGAAGGGAGATGGATTGCAGGCCCAAAAGTGGTCTAAATCAAAACCAACTTTTAGCAGACCCACAATCACATTCTCATATAACATCCTATCAAAGAGAAACGTGTGGCCATCCCCTGCACATACACTATTATTTTGCAACCTGCAAAGCTCGCATTGGTCACAGAAAAAGATCATTCATGGCCTCAAGGTGTCAGGATGGACACGCAAAAGTCATTCGCACTGTATGAGAAGAGTTATGGGTGTCAATACCAGTCCTAATCCCAATGAAGATAGTTATTGAAGATTGTGGATAGAAGTTGAGACCTTGCCTCATCCCATAAATGGAAAACATTGCAGAGAGCAGCCATGAAGGCACACTTATGATATGAAGCTTCCTTATGGGCATTTTTTCCTGTAAAACACATAACTATGCTTGGCTCACATCTGACATAACGAGGTCTGCACAACCTGACAGAGCGGGCACTGACTGGAAACTTTGAATGTAGGGGTCTGATCACACTCCTGGTAGTTGCAGCAGTGTTGAGTATATATACTCAGTTTTGATATTTTGTTAATGTCGAATGGTTCAGCTAGGCTCCCTGCTATTGTAATATTTTTGTGAACACTGGTTCTCTGGTTATGTATTTGTTTTTGAGACATCTTGGTTAATCTAAGCCAACTTTCTTTCTCCATCTTATTTTCCTCTAATACTGAGAGAGTTCATGATTGATTGAGTCACATGGATTGTTATGACTGTATTATGATAAATGTTATATTATAGTGTTGTTATAATTTCTTTCAGTTTCTTTGAGATTTGAATTCAAGAGGATCATGCGTTTAAGTTTGTCCTCCTTAGGTTGTCGGAAGACCTGATGTCCATAGCATACCTCTACAATCTCCTCACCAAAGACTTCACTATATTCACCCTTACTCCAACTTACTGACTGAAGTTGATTCCAGACCTCAATTTCTTATTCATGATAGTCCATATTTCTAAGTTAGAACGTTATTATCATTGATTTTGCGCCCATTTTACCTCTTTAAAACCAACTTGTGACATATAAATGGATGGGTACTGGTCTTACCTTCAACGCAATCTGAAGATGACTTCTATTTCTAACACCTGCTACTAGAATTGGTAAGAAGACTCACCGGAAGGAGTACATGGAATATTTTATCAAGTGGAAGAATCAAGGAGCAGAAGATGCATCGTGGGTGACTGAAGATCAATCAGAATGTGTGAAGAAATATTCACTTCAACAATGATCTGCAGATGAGATGGAGCTCATGTTTTTATTACCATGGGGGTCTCATGCAGGAGCATCCTTGGGCTCATGCAATCCGCATAACCTAAAAATATTTCCATTCTACAAACAGGAAATAAGTCGAATAAGGACTGTGTTAGTGGTCCATTTTATTTAGTCAGTTTGTTGTAAATTTGAAATTTTTATTACTCCTACAACTACTCTTGTTATGTTGAAACTCATTCTGAAACTCGTGTTAAAACATGTGTTGAAACTCATGTTGAAACTCGTGCTAAAACTTGTGTTGAAACACGTGTTTAAACTCGTACCAAAACTGCCACATATAAAGAAATCTTACAAGTGTCATGTTGAAACACGCCCACATAATGAAATTTTAAAAGTGTCATGATATTTCTTTATTTGCAACACTTTGGTCGTACATATTTGATTTTTCCATGTTGGTATGCATTCAGGATGAGTCGCAGCTAAAGGACAAAACATGACCCGAGGCTAAAAGAAAGTTGAATAAATATGGAAGACAAAGACACAGTTTGAGTAAAAACTTGTTCTTGGAGGGAAGGAAAATCGTTTTAGAGACGAGGAGGAGTTTTAAAAAGAAATGGAGCACGATTTTGAAGGGGGTCTGTGAACCACGAAGCAAGGAAATCATAGAAGGTGGACTGGAGAAAAAGATTCCAGGTTGGGYGAGCACTTAGGAAGGGTGAAACATAATMTCAACCCATACACATAGACCATTAACCTATGGATGATTTCGTAGTAGTTTTCAGCCACACRAGCAKAAATTCATGGTTGTATTTTAACTCAGGCTCGATGTAATGTAAATCTTGAATTTRCTTCGAATCAATAAAAGAGTGGTGCTTCATTTCATGTTTTCTGGTGTTTTAGTTTCCAGAGGATTCCTCATTATTTGGAAAAAGTATTTCTATTTTGTTTTACACTGTACATTTTGTAGCAGGGTGTGTGTTGTAATTGTGTGTTTGTTGCAGCCCAGTTACCTCTGCATTACATGTACTACCCCTTGTTGGTCCTGAGGGACAGAGGAGGCTAGGTTATACGAAATATGGTTATCGGTTCAAGGAAGCAAGGTGACACTTCTTTTTTCAAGGTAAAATGGGGTAGAGAAAATGCCTCAATCCAATGTCTGAGTAACAAGCGCTACATCGTTGAAGTAACCCATCCAATACTCCCAGGAAAAGATCGATTGACCTTTAACAAATGGGTACATGTACCCGAAACCGACACTGATAGGTATGTAGAGAATACCTAGGGGTGTGTGATCCAGATTTTATGAGCAGAATGAAATAAATACAAATTATTATCAAAATATGCTTAACACAGAATAATAGATATATAATAAAACTGGTTTCTATTCAATAAGGAAATAAGCTGAAACTGTAAAATGCAGTGGAAAACAAGCTTGCTAGAATGGTGGCGGCTCATCTCTAAGAAGAGATGTGACAGTTGTGCTCATTCACCAGAAGATGATTACAATGAGGCTCTCAAGGCCTTTTTACAATAACCAGGAATTTCAAAAGCCCTAGACATCCAAAAACCTAACCTTAGGAGATGAAGCGCCAAAAGTCACATGGGCCTCGTTTGGGTAAGTTAGTACATCAACTTCCTGATGTCGTAACTTTTGAATACGATCTTCATTTTAGGCACACGATAGCCTGTTGGGAAGTTATATCCGAGGAATACACATGTTTCTTGTGGAGAAACATGTTTAGGGCCTCAAAATGACCTTGAAAGTCAGGGACCCAAAAACTAGGAAAAAACTGTCAAACTAGAAAACTACCAAAATGAGCTAGTTGGAATAGGTGGGAGGCCACCGACATCCACTTGGATAAATCCTCCCCCCTTAGGAATCAATGGTATCCATTGTGTTGAGTTCCCTCATTAGATGAGGAAATTTATATTGAATTTGGCCCTAGGTAAGCCACTTTCCTTGGTGCAGGAACTGTCCTGCTTTGACAACTCAATAAAGTTGGATCATTTGTTGGTGAGTTCCCTTGAATTGTTTGTCCACAATATGATCACCAGATTCCTGTTGTATGTTTTCGGGGAAGATCTCTATTGGTTTCAGTTGTTATTCTATCTCTGAGATGTCCAATAATGGTGGGAAATAAGGTCGAAGGAGATGCACGTTGAACACTAGGTGAAGGTCAAGGAAAGGAGGAATGTTAAGCACAAAATAATTATCACCCATAGCCTTGGTGATGGCATACAACCCATAATGGAGTGGAAGAAGATTTATATGGGTCCGGTAAGGTGTTATTTCTACAAATGAAACAAAAAAAATTCTCCCACCTGAAACTTATGTGGCACCCAATGTTGATCATGGTGTCGCTTGTACTTGTCATTGGACTTTTGTAGGATATCCTGAACTTGTTGACAGATGTGTTGGATATTCTCAATGAACTGGGTGGCTTTGTTAGCTTCATTTGGAGAAGTATATGAGTTGGCTGAGGTAACCGAAAGGGGTAGTGCAACATCTGTGGGACCCAATGGGTGGAATCCCAACCCCACCTAAAAGGGGTTGTGGCCAATTGATTTATGCAAGGCTTAGTTGTAGATATAATTGACATAGGGAAGATTCTCATCCCATGTGACAGGGTGATTGGAATTACACATGTGCGTGATATGCACGATCATTTGATTTATGAACTCGGTTTGGCCATTTGTCTGTGGATGGAAGGTCATGGATTTGTTGAGCTTGGTGTCCAGCAGTGACTAGAGGCTCGACCATAATGTGATGAGAAATCAACTGTCCCAATATGAGACAATGGTTTTTGGGATTCCAAAATGTACCTAGACTCATTCAAAGAAGAAATTTATAGTGGGCTCTGCTATGATGCTCTTATTGCAGGTGGAAAAAATTGCCATCTTAGAAAAGTGATCAACAACCACAAAAACACAGTAATTTCCCCGCTTAGTGGACGATAGGACCGACATGTAGTCTGTGGAGATGGATTCCCATGGCATGTCCGGAGTAGGCAGAGGGGCATACAAGCCCTATTTCTTAATGGTCTATTTGGAAATAGCACAGGAAGTGCAGGACCTGATATACTTGTTGACCTCCTGTCGAAGTTTCGGCCAGTAGAAATGTTTCTACAACATTGCCACTGTCTTTTTGACGCTGAAGTTTGTTGCCACCTGACTATAGTGGGATTCGTAGATCATATTCGCTCGCTCGCTTGATGGAGTGAAAATATGCCCCAGACGACACAACACCGCATCTTGAAGATGGAAATTAGAGACAAATGCATTTGCGTCCCAACATTTGGTAGGTGGTGGTGAAGTCTAGCTTTGTCTCATAGAGTTGGGACCATCCATAGGTCTCATGGTCACAAGATTCTAACACCGTGGTGAGTGTCGCGACTGGTGGTCTGCCGAGGAAATCAGTGATCCAGTTGGTGCTTCATGTTTTATACTTGATGTTGAGGTGGAATTGTTGCAATTATGTGGACCACTTATGATGGTGGTCATTCTGCAATTTTCCTTGTTCCTTCATGAACTGCAGTGGCTTATGATCAATGTGGATGATTGTCTCCTTCCCAAGAATTAAATGTCTCTATTGGTGACAAGCTTGCACAATGGAGTACATTTCTTTCTCATAAGTAGGGTACTTAAGGACAACATCTGATAGTGTCTCACTATGATAGGCCATGGGGTTGTTGTGCTGAGTGAGAATGATGCCCAAAACATAGTCTGAAGCATCTTTCTCGATCTCAAAGGGTTGTTGCAGGTCTGGTAGTGAAAGTACTAGGGCTGAGCACAAGCACTACTTCAAATAATTCAACGGTTTTTTTTGGGACCGACCCCACACGAATTTCACCTTACCAACACCCCTAGTTACTTGGTTGAGGGCCCATGAAATATGGGAGAATCCCAAAACAAACCTACGGTAGAAATTGGCAAGGCCTAAGAAGCTCTAAAACTCAGTGAGTGTGGTTGGGGCTGGCTAGTCACAGATGACTTGGATCTTGGTTGGATCCACATGTACACCATGTTGATCAATGATGTATCTCGAGTAATGGACCATGTCCATGCCGAAGCAGTGTTTTTCCAAGTTGGCATATATCTTGTGTTGTCGCAGGGTGTGCAGAACCTGTTGAATATGTTGGAAGTGTTTTGCCCAAGTCTTGCTGTAAATGAGAATGTAATCCATATACACCACTACAAAATTATTGGNTTGGTGAATGGTCGCAGGATATCATCCATCATTCTCATGAAAGTGGCTGGAGAATTTTTCAAGCCAAAGGGCATGATCAACCATTTGAAAATAACTTCCTTTAACTTCAAGGTGATCTTCCATATATCTGTCTATTCTATTGAGACCTCGTGGTGGCCATACTTTAGATCAATCTTACTGAAGTATTTGGCCCCCGTGACCTGATCAAGGAGATCGTCAAGTCAGGGAATTGGGTACTGGTTTCTAACTGTGATTTTATTCAAGGCTCGGTAATCAATGCAAAGTCGCCAGGTTACACATTTATTTTGTACCAACACGATTGGGCTTTTGTAGGGTGATGAGTTGGGGTGGATGTGCCCCTTGTGGAGTAGTTATTAGATATGTTGTTTGATCTTCTCATTCTCTAATAGAGAGCGGTGGCAGACTGGCCCATTGGGTAGTGGTGCATTGGGGGTCATATCGATGGGATGCTTGACCTGACAGTGCAGAGGTACCCCGATAGGTGACGAGAAGATATCTGAGTATGCTTCCATGACGTTATCCACTTTCTTCTGTTGTGTGGAGAGGTCGTCCACAGAGACCCTGGATGTGGTTGCAATCTTTCACTCTTTTTGAGAGTGAATCACGAAGAAGAAAAGCTTCCCCATATGAGAGATGACCTTCCTACATTTCTTGGTAGATATCAAGGAAATAACACTAGGTGAGACTACCTCCAGTATCTTGTACAATTTCTTGTTCAAAGTAATAATAACACTATGAGGCCTAGACTCATATACAACATGGCGCATCCATAAATATGTTTTTCTCGAAAGAACATTACAAACTTCGAGAGGGGAAACATCAAACAATACCTCATATTTGAAGGGCTTGATGTCATATGAAAGGAGACATTCTTGGCTGACGCAAATGTCGCTTCCTTGGTGGAGCCATCCGATGGTGTAGGCTTGTGGTTACAGCGTCATCGGCAGGGTGAGTCACTTGACAACCTCTGCTGAGATGATGTTCTTTTGGCTACCACTATCAATGATGAAGTGTACCGAGGTACCCTTCACCCACATCTGTGAATGAAAAAGGAGCTCTCCTTCCTCTAGCTCATTTGGCTCACTAGGATGGAGCTTGGTGGTAGAAACGATAGCATTAGGTTCTACATCAATGATTTGTCTCCCCCTTTCCGGTGATGACTCAAAGTCGGAACCCGCATCTGATTCATAGGCTTTCACCTTAGCCACCAACGACTGCTTTGAGCGACAATCAACAATGTTATGCCAGGGGATCTTATGGAATTTGCACCACTTCCTGGTATCTTTCTTTGTCTTTCTGGTGTCCTTCTTTGTTTATGGCCTAGAAATGTTTTCGTGAGGTGGTCTGTATTTTCTCTGTTCTTTTTTCTTCATGTTGGGTCTGCCCTTTCCTTGATTTTTCTGTGAGGGGTTCCTAGGCCCAAATTGTCGCGTATTTGTTTTTAGCTTCTGCTCAATTTTGACGGCATATCGGTAGGACACACCCAAGGATGAGATGTCTAGAAAATTCATTTCGGACTGGATGTATCTATGTAGACCACTGTGATACTTGAGCACCAAATATAGCTCAGAATCGTTGATACCCATCTTGGTGCGCAAGGTATGGAAGATATTTGTGAACTTGGGAACTGCTTGGTCTCTTTACTGCCACAGTGTGGTCCATTTTGTATACAAGTCTTCATAACTTCCAATAGGGTAGTATTGTTCCTTAATAACATCCCCGAAGGACTCCCAGGTGAATGCAACTGTAAATAATGAAGGTTCCTCTATTTCCTTCTACTCACATAAAGTTTCCCACCAATATTTGACATGGGGAAGGACTTTGAGGAGCGAAAAAGTAATATTTTCTCTATTTGAGAAGTTATGGACAAAGAAATACCCTTCTAGGAAATTCAACCACTTGTCTACAACATATGCATCTATCTGAACTTCAAATATAGGAATATCAAAGCTAATTTTTACCTTGAAGGGGGCAACACCTTCATTTGAGGAAGATGTGTCGCATGTTGGTAGTCACCGAAGGATTTGCGTAAAACTATCCATCATATCGTTCCTTTGTTGTGTGAGGGCTTCCTCGAGCAACATTTTGAAGGGGTCTCCTGTCCCATCATCTCTATTTTCTCCCGTCATGAGAGGTCGCTTGGGTGTGCGAGAGATTTTGTCCTCAAGAGAAACATGCTCAAGACCCAATTCTTTGTACCCTGACCTTGTTGGAGACATGCATTAAGAACGACAAGGAGAAGATCACTTTGATACCACTGATCCATATTTTATGAGTAGAATGAAATGAATATATATTATTATCAAAATATGCTTAACACAGAATAACAGATATATAATAAAATTGGTTTTTATTCAATAAGGAAATAAGTTGAAACTGTAAAATGCAGAGGAAAACAAGCTTGTTAGAATGGTGGCGGCTTATCTCTAAGAAGAGATGTGACGACTGTGCTCATTTTCTAGAAGATGATTACAATAAGGCTGTCAAGGAATTTTTACAATAAACAGGAATGTCAAAAACCAAAGATATCCAAAAACCTAACCCTAGGAGATGAAGCGCCAAAACTCATGTGGGCCTCATTTGGGTAAGTTAGTACATCAACTTCCTGGGGTCATAACTTTTGCATGCGATCTTTGTTTTAGGCACATGATAGCCCATCATGAAGTTCTATCTGAGGTCTAAAAACTTTGTTTGGGGACTCAAAATGGCCCCAAAAGTTAGGAACCCGAAAACTAGGAAAAAACTGTCGAACTGGAAAACTGCCAAAATGAGCCAGTTGGAATAGGTGGGAGGCCACTGACATCCACCTGGATCAGTGCGAAAGAACTTTCTCTAAGGAACTCAAAAAAATATCCTCATAACTTCGGGAGAATGGGTGCCTCCTCAAGAGGTGACAGTGACCAGGCCTGAGTGACTAAAAACATAAGTCTCCACAAAGTCGTAAGACCATGTATAGGGGTTGACGCCTGCCCAATGTCGAAAGATTAAGGAAGTTGGTAACTTGATGACAGGGATGTCAACAACCGAAGCCCTGGTGAACGATGACCATAACTATAATGGTCGTAAGGTAGAAAAATTCATTGTCAGGTGAGTTCTGACCCGCACATAAGGCGTAACGATCTGGGAACTGTATTGGAGAGAGACTTGGGGAAATAGACATGTCTTTGAATATGTGGACTACCTAGACCTAGACAGAAATATTCTATGAATATTTATTGTTCCTTGGGATTGTCTTTGGGTTCTTGTTGTGCAGCTTAGGTGAAAGGAGGAGAAGTCCCCCTTCCGAGGGGGGCCTAAGCCACTAGTGAGATACCACTCTAAAAGAGCTATAATTCTAACCTTGTGTCAAGACCTACGAGCTATGGGACAATCTCAGGTAAACAATTTCTATGCGGCATAGGCCTCCCAAAAGGTAACAGAGGCATGCAAATGTTTCCTCGGGCCAGATGGAAATCGACCCTCGAGTGCAAAGGAAGAAGGGAGCTTGAATGCAAGACAATACTTGGGCTTCTTGTTAAAACCAAATAGGTATTTGGTCAAGGATTGGTATTGGCCTATTAAAAATGTTGAACATAGGATAAATGTGTGGTGTTGTAGATGGTTATCTTTGCGTGGGAAAATTACCCTTGTCAATTATGTATTGTCCATAATTCGCATATATTGGTTCTCTTTGATTGTGATCCCCTCGTCCATAATTAATACTATACAAAGTAAGATTTTAAAGTTCTTATGGTCGAGTGCAGTAAATCAAAAAAGTTAAATACACCTGACTTCTTGGGAGTCAATCTCAAAGCCAAAAGTTTCGGGTGGCTGGGGCATCAAAAATATTAAATGGTTTAGTATTGTTCTTGTTTTGAAGGCAATACGTATTGGTATGAGTGGTAATGTCCTGTGGAGAGAAATCTTAAGGGCCAAATACTTTCAAAGGAAATCCTTGGTCGATTAGATTAAAAAATATCTTCATAATCATGTTGGTGGTTGCATTGTTTGGTGCGGTTTTGTCAACCATTTTCATTGGATAGAGAAGTTGGTTGCATGGAAGATTGGTAATGGAAGGTTGGTTCATGTTGAGATCGATCATGTCATTGGAGGGGAAGATAGTTACTTACTACCTAATTTGATGGTGTGTTATTTGAACTCCTTAGGAATTCACACCTTGGATCATTGTTTGGGAAGTCGATTTGTATTTGGACGATATGTAGTTTGGATTTCAGCACAGACTTTGGGATTAAGTGGTTTATGGAGCATTTGTTGGGATGCTTATATTGATGGCCTTCGCAGGGAAGGAATTTGTTTGGGCTTTGCAGTTGATAGTATAGTATGAACAGAGCATCCATCATATTTTGTCTCAACAAATGTTTTATACTCTATGATTTTTAATGTTATAAATGTTGTTCCAGCGCCCTAGTGGTCGGAGAAAATTTGGAACTGGAATCTTCCTGTAAAGATGACGTGCTTCCTGTGGTTTTGTTTACATAAAAAGATAATGACTTGGGATACATTGAATAAAATAGGATGGCAAGGTCCTTTAGTTTTTTTCCTTTGTACATTAGACGAAGAATTTGTTGAACATTTGTTTGTTTGTTGTCCTTTTACAAAAAAAATTTGGCATATGCTGTGATATTTATTGAATATAGATGTTGTTTGGGGAGGGATATCTTTGGAATTTAATTTAAAAATTTGGGTCAGTAGATATAATTCTCTGAGGGCTCTTCTGGGATTTACCTGCTAGGGGATTTGGTGTTACAAGAACTCCCTACTTTTTAACAAGGCTTAATCTTTGGAAATCTTGTTTAACAATATTAAATGCCCTTTCTATGAACATCAAATATTGCCTAAGTTGAAATCTAAAAGGATTATTTATGGTCTACCTATGACGGATTTTATTGTCAAATGATTTTTCGATGGTGCAACCCAATGGGGCTTTTGTGGAGTAGGTTTTGTTTTACAGTTGAACCATTTTATCTATTTCAGAGGATGGATGGTTGGACGTGTGGGCACGAATAGAAAAGCATAGATGTTGGGCTTGTGGACTTTATTGACTTTGGCTTTAAATTTGGGTATGGATTGTCTTTAGGTATTTGGAGATTCTCAAGTGGTGATTAATTGGATATTGGGCAAAAGGAAAATTAAAAGTATTGTTCATCAACGTTGGAGTCAAATAATATTGGATTGTGTCACTGCCTTCGACATAATTGGGTTTTCACATATATACAGGGAACTAAACATTGAAGCGAACGAGATGTCAAAGAGGGCTCTTATAAGTTCTCCAGGGATATGCTATTATGAAGAACTAAGAGATGGTGAAGTGGTCTCTAGAGACGAAATAGATCTTTTTTAGGGAATATTATTCTGTTTACTGTGTTTTAATGAAGTTTTGTGACCTACTAGCAAGCAATATTTTCTAGAAGATAAGTTTTTGACACTTGTATAGAATATATGTTTCCATGGTGGAAAAGGTCATGATCTTGTTTTTGTATAGTTTTATTATAAGGTATAAGGTTGGGAGAGATAACCTTTTTGAGACCTGAAGCATAGTATTTTACTATGTTAAACATGTACTTTTATCTTCGATTCTTAATGGAATAATAAGATAATTTTTTTTTTGGTGAAAAAAATAAATTGATGATTTTCAGACAAATATAAAATATAAAATAATAGTAATATAGATTTATTTTAAAATTTGATCTATTAAAAAAAAGAGATGAATCCATTTTTTAAAATATAATTTTGTTTATTATTTCATTAGATATCATTTTTTAATTGAATTAAATTTATTTTTATTATTATTATATAATTTTTAATTAAATTAATTTAAAATTTTTATTGTATGAATTTTAACTCAAATGATTGTGTATATATGATGTGAATAATGAAACTAAAAAATCATTTTCGACTTTTAAGTATAAGTTCTACGATCGTGCTATTGTGTATATATGTTTATATGAATAATGAAACTAAATNTTTTTATTGTATGAATTTTAACTCAAATGATTGTGTATATATGATGTGAATAATGAAACTAAAAAATCATTTTCGACTTTTAAGTATAAGTTCTACGATCGTGCTATTGTGTATATATGTTTATATGAATAATGAAACTAAATCATTTTCGACCTTGAAGTATAATTTCTATGATCTTGCTATACGCTGTTTGTTTATGGCTATACAAGATTTGAGTGTTAGACATTGCAATAATACACCGAAGGTGTTTTAAGGGGAGGTTTCTCTGGAGGCTTTCGTTGTCTGTTGAAGGTCTATAAAAATTGACTATCAGGAAATTAAACAATCTTATCTCTCCCACGTGCATTTTTCGCAGACTGATCTCCCACATGTATTTTTTCACCAGCATCCTCTTGCGACTTGGCGTTGTTACATCTCGTGCATTTTCTGGGTGAACTATACGGTAAATTTTCCCCAATAGTAAGTTTTTTAACATTTTATCCCAATTTCCATGAATTAAACTTACTAGGACTTCACAAGGGTAGTGGTGGTGTAATAAATTATAAATTATTTATTAACATAGTGTATGAATTTGCTTAAGTGTTTCTCCTATTATGTCCAATTCCATCAATAACATATTTTGTTGTCTAAATTTACCACTCGAATTTGTTTGACTCTGCACTTATCATCATAGGTTTTGATAAATCACTTTACTTACATATTAAAGAAACACATGTTTTTACTTTATATTCGTTGTATCCAAACTTCACGTTAAGTTCATAGACTTTATCCATGAAATTAATCACGATATACTTTGTTTTTAAATTAAGAAAATAATATATATATATAT